>JASSUY010007515.1:0-17951 GCA_032466535.1 Forpus xanthops
AACAAGTACAGCAGCCTCATTTGAGAGCTCTGAAGGGTTTGAATGGCCTTTGGGCCCCCTTGAGACCTGCCTGCTGAGTGTGATGGGGATCACCATGCTGGCGTGCATGCAGAGTGTGTTCTATCCACAACCACTTCATCTGGCCCTGAGAGTTAAGCCACGTGGGGTGTGGGCCTTGACTGTGATTAGACTGCCATGCAGCACGGCCAAGAGATTTTCCCCAAGGGTGGACAGTCACGAGTGGCAGGATGTGTGGGACAGTATGAGCGAGTATATAGTCCACTGGGGCCCTCCAGTGCTTTGGAAGCATTGAAGATGGAAGGCAGCTGTATGGAGCCCCCTTATCCAAACATAGTATCAGAAAGAATGCCAACATTATTGACAATTCAAACACATTTGGTTTAAATGGAAGTGCACCGGGGGAATCTCAATCATCTACTCATACTCTGAAAATAACTACCTACGTAAATTGTATTTAGAACTTAGAGATGAATTGCTATAAGAGATACTTGAGGATCCATCCCTGGTGGTGTTCAAGGCCAGGCTGGACAGAGCTTTGAGTGACACAGTTTAGTGGGAACTGTCCCTGCGCATGGCAGGGGAGTTGGGACTGGATATTAAAGTCTTTTCCAACCCTAACTATTTTATGAATCTATGATTCTACACATACACAATTTGCAAGTAAGCCTGTTCAAGATTATTTGGCTGCATTTTTAAAAAGAAAGTTTGCTATGCTTTGTTATGAGTGTTTGGCCATGAAAGATGTTTTCTCATGAAAGTCTGACTGACAAGCTTTGAGAAAATGGCATATTTCTGTTTATCTTCTTGAAGAAGAGCCTTGCACCATTACTATGCTATTCAAGCACCTAGAATATCAAGAGCCACAAATTTTTGCTTGTTTGG
Organism: Forpus xanthops; assembly: GCA_032466535.1. Lineage (NCBI taxonomy): Eukaryota > Metazoa > Chordata > Aves > Psittaciformes > Psittacidae > Forpus > Forpus xanthops. Next base: position 904 of record JASSUY010007515.1, read on the forward strand.
CCCATACAGGAATTTTAGCTAAACCTATGCACAGTGCCGATATAATTAGGCACTCTGAATTATAAACAGGTAGATCTTGAGTGTAATCAGATCTAAGCAAGTCCTTGTTGTGGAACAGATTATTTTAAGGGGAAAACAATATTGAATACTATTTCAAACCTTCATTGGGCAAAAGGCCTTTGGCTAAAGATAAAATGGACTTTACATTACTCACTTTAGGCTGAGAAACATGAAGAACTGGATAATCTAATACATAGTGTTTTCTACCTTTAATGAAGACTATTCACACTTGAGCCAATCATTCTGGTAGTTGGAGACTCTTACAATTTGCCTTCTTAGCTATGGTAGGTCAAAAATTCATGGCTCTTTTGAATAAAGCAGGTTAAGATTCCCAAATGCACGTGAGTAAGAGGACAAAGTGGCAACTGGAGCTAATAAGTGCAGAATTAGGAAACTAGACATCATCAAGGATTTCCTGAAGCAACCTCTGGCAGAAAGTCCACAGGAATTTCCTGAAGAACCTTACATTAAGCTACACACACACTTGAGAAAGCATCTATCCAGAACCAGGAGGGAAAATGGACTCTAATAAGAGAGCAGATCTTACCTGAGAACCTTTCTGAGATTAATAACCAACATCAAAGAATGCTGAAACTAGGGAAATAATACAAAATGTAATACTGCTTTCCTATGCACAACTTGAGCTAGAGGCCTGGAGAAGGCAAAAGGTAGTAGGACAGCAATAGTCAGTGAAGTAAGATTCAAACTGAGAGGCTAGAGACAACTGAGAGCCAAGGGATCTGCAGGAGGATAAGTTGTTGGTCACTTCTCTGAGAAAGAAGAGCTATAATGGAAAAAATGCAGTGGGTAAGAAGTCATATAGGTCTTTAGAGGAATATACATTCTTATCAGGTCATGTTACTGAGGAAGACACAAGATGAGAGTCTTGCTGGGAGGGACTGGTGGTTCTAGAGAAGCTTTAACAGTAAAAGAAGACACTAGAACTTGATTATCTGTACTGTGAGACCCACTGCTAGGATATTAAGGATGAATTTGCAGTACTCAAGCTTCCACCTGACAGGGCTGACTTGGATAAACAGAAATAGACTTCTTGCTGCAATCATGATAGGCAGTGACAGAAGAGGATCTTGTGTTTCCATAGGAAGCAATCACAAGAAAACTAACATGGTTATCAGTGCAGATGCACACACATCATGATATCATGGCAATCACAACAGTCACTCAGCATTTCCTGACCTTTGGTAGTCAGAAAATACATGAGAAGCAATTAAAAGTTCAGATCTTTATGTCAAATAATTCTTCTAATATAATACTTAAAACAAAATGGTCAGTCAACGTGTCCTAGTGTGTCAGAGTGGGAAATATGAGCTTGGCAGAAAGGCATTACATCTAGCACTCTATATTGGTAAATTTATGTACCACATTCAGGAATCTGGAATAGTAAGGTATGAAATTGCCGTATAAATCACAAGTGCTTGAGCAAACGGAAGACATTAATCAAAACTATTCCTTTTTTTTTTTCCAATGATAAAAATGATTTTTCAGTTTCTATTGACAATGATTGTTTTGTACCTAGGATGTTTGATGCCTTCTGTAATACAGAGTGGCATTCCTGTAGTTTGAGATGAAGGCTACTTATTCCTTTGAATAACAAAATGGGAGAAGAGGGGAGGGGGAGGCCATTTCCCAGAAATGCAGCAGCCATTTTAGAAACCCTCAGTGAGGCTTCTTCAGCCTGCTTTCTCTGCAAAGTTGTATTTGTGACAATTAATTTGTTTTAATGTGTACCATAAGAACCTATTTAAAACTTAAACCTTTATTCTGGCTTTGGGCTCAATATCTGCCTACTTGTGTAAGAAATTTTTGAGTTAAAATCTCTAAGCAAGCTATAAAAGGCATGAAAATACTTAGTGTTGAATTCTGGTATGATATGAAATAGACATGTAGTGGAGACACACTGTTTTCAAATAAACTTGAATCTGAAAAAGGAAGCTGAATGGGCATACAAAAGCCTTAGTTGTTGGGCCCAGACAGTGACACCTAGGCTCACCCAATACTGTATGCACATCTGGTGGAACAGGATGAAAGCTTATACAGTGTAATAGAAATTGATGCAAATAAAGGGTTCAAGGGAAGAAAGAATTTGCTGTGGTTCTGTTGTGGAAATAGCATGATTTCTGAAGTCCTGCAGGAAATACATATGCAGTTACTAGTTCTAACATGAAAAGTATTTTTCCATTTCATGATATCCTTCTCATTAGTCTCTCAGATTACTCAAGTTTGTAATCAATATAATCGTCATCCTCAAATCCCTCCTGACTTGCCATCTCTAAATGTGCAATATTTCACCTCTTACATTCCTGCCCTCACCTGCCTACTCTTCTCAGTCTACTTCCACATCTCTAATTTGTTTTCACTTTATCTTTCTTCATTTAGTACTGCTTTGTATGTACTTTGCTTTATAGTACTTTACTCGATACACATCTATTAGGTGGAATAAAGAATGGACTTCAGCCCTGGAAGACATGTTCAAGTTAAGAAATCTCATTACTCCTGGAAGGAATTAGAAGAGCTAAATGACCTGGAAAGGTCTGTGAGGACAGAAAACAACTTAGAGCCAGAAACTGCAAAGAATCTGACAAAGATAATGAGAGTAGAGATATATAAACTCTTCAAAAAGGTGATTCTACTAAGAACTGGGCTGGACGCCTAAAAGGGAATAGCTGCCTAATTCTTAGAGAAATAAAGGGAGAAAAGATTTGTAGCAAAACAGCGATGAAAGATAAGATGAAATTATTAGTAAAACCAGAAGTGTGGTATGAAACTTTAGAACAAGCACATGGAATTTATTACTTTTTCAGAGGTAGTATCTTGATTTTTTCCACAATTTCTCCAAAATAAGCTATGTTTTCATATATTGAGGTCTAATGGACATCTCAGAGAGTTTCTGTTCAAGTCTTAAGTCTTTAAACCATACGAATACCAAAATTCTTTACAACCAAGAAATATGGCAATCATATCTGTAATTGAAAAGCTTACTATAAACTGGAATAACACATTTAATACAGAGTTCTTGATGGATTTGTTTTTAACCTGTATAGAATATAAAAAAGAAAGAATTAACACAAATTGTAGTACACAGAAATGAGCCCACACAGCATAAAGTACAAAAACTATTAAAAAAAATCAAAGAGGCCACAGAGCATGAGGTTTGAGCAACGCCAAAACACAACTTTGAGAACAGGTAGAAATGGAAGGAAATCAGTCTTGAAAGAATGCGATAAGACATTTCAGCATTTCTGGGAAATGCGTGGTGACGGAAGTCCTCTGTTTATGTACAGGAAGAGGCAGAACAAACTTCTCAAACACAATATCTGGCAGTATTGCATTGCCTTGATCTGCACTACATCTCAGCCAAGCTAAGCTCAGTCATAATAGCCACAAAGATCTTGGCTGCTCTCCTGCATATGCCAATTAATCCAGGCCCTAGCTGTGAATTGTCGCCGTGGGAAATGAGATGGACTGCCATTAAACTCACTTTAAACATGGTCATTAATGTCCAGTAAGTGAGTGGATATATGAGTGAATACACATTTGTTCACCCGACTGCTTTTACAGCTTTTTTTAATTTCACCATTGAACTATACAAATCTCTCACTTTTAACCACCTGTTGCTATTTAAGAGCAGATGAGGGTTGTATATTTTCTAACTTTGTGCCTGGAGCTTTGTGTTGGCATATGAAACAGGTACAGACAATTGATGTAATAAGTGACAACTGCAAACTTTAGCAAACCTCCATTTACAGTGGTATCACCATTGGATAGATCATGTAGGAGGTAAACTCTGAAAGCATAATTTTTTACTTATATGGGTCTTCCTATAACTAAAGCAAGCAGCATATACACCAGAGGGTATGTGAGCATCCTAAACATATGGAAAAGATTAGCTACACATAACGTAGTCTGTTCACTGTTAATGCAATGAGTAAGAATAAGCAAATTTTTTGACAGCTGCTATTCCATGACTAATGGAAAATGCTGACAAGGCTCAGGCATAAATTGTCTCTGATATTTTTAGGTAATATGAGAAAGCAATCTTGGAACAACTTTTGCCTGTCTGATCTGCTATAAAATACAGAAAAGGAAGAAGCTGGTTAACAGTTTCCCTGAAGCCACCATCACTACTCTGCCTCACATGTCAAACAACAGCCAGGCATAAAGTACATACAATTAGACCATCTAGATATTTTTATAATACGCAGTTTTAATATACAGTTTGAATAAGAATGTGGAAACCACATATATAACCATATATATATGTCTTCTATAAATATGAGGTATTTACAAAACTATGTTCTGAACAAAAAGTAGCTACATTGTCTTCCTAATAAGAGCTTAGAGACATCAGGATGAAAAATGAGGCTTGTCTGGACTGCCCAGAGGAGTGGAAACAAAAAAGAAAGAAGCATCTACAAGACTGAAATGCAGACTAATATCTTGTCAGAAGGGAAACAGCAGGTAAATAGCTGTCAGAGACAGACCTTTCTGATGTAACCTAATTATATATTAAGCTGGTTTTTCTTTTATTTCTTTATGTCAGTTCTAAATACTTCTCATGTCTAGTTCAGATGCTATGTCAAATGGCTGTATTCACATTTTTATTGTAACCTGGTTTGTATAAGTGAGATACAAGGTTACAGAATAACAGGAAGGAGCTCCTTACCCAAGGATAGATACCAATAAACGAGCCAACAAACTAAGGCACTGAGATACCTTAAGTAGCACACAAGATTCCTCATATCTCCTTCACTTTTGGGGTCCCTATCTCATATGTGTTTATTTCCACCCTGGCACCAGGAGAGGCAGAAATGTCTTCCAGTGGCTACTGCGCTTGTTCGAGAATTTCTAGCATGGATCCCCCATGTAAATATAGGGGTTTCATATACTTGAGCACAAAGGGTAGAGGGCCACAACCTTCCACAGGGAGTTTAAATTAATGTTTTGTTTATTTAGAGGTTTTTATAAAAGCTTTTAGTTGTGCTTACCTTCCTTGAATGAAAGACTGTGGCACTGCCAGCTTGATGTCATCCTTCCTATACCACAGTTAATGATTTCATCATTGTGCCTCTTTTCCCTCTTCATATGCCACTCTACCAAACTGCATTTTAATTTGTTTTATATGTATTTAGTATCACAGAAAGCTTTATAACCCCTATGAAACTCTTCTGCAAGATTCCAAAAGCACTTTAGGATTTTAAAAGTCCTGCCAGCAGTTAATCAAAATAATTTATTTTGTCTGAATTGCCTCCACAGCCCATTGCATGAAGATTTATTTCATTACTCCTCAGCTTTCTTTTAAAGAGCATGATATGTAGCTCTCATGTATTTTACAGAAGATAAAGATACATGTTTGCTGATTGCTCTGTGGGCCAGAAGTCTCCTGTTGCGCTATTTTAAAGTAGCAGGGAAACAGATAAAGGAATTGCAACAAGGTCATGTCATAAATTACAGCTATTATCAGTATCAATTTGTTGAAGGATTCATTTTAGAGCAAAGTGATCCATTATCTTTATTAAGATATTTACCTGCATGTTGAAATCCCAGCAAATGGATACTGAAGAGGCAAATTAGATCACACTTATTTTCAGTGCCCTTGATAAAAAAGGTCACTTAGGGGTTTTTCTTTAAAAATGCACAATTCTGGACACCTGTCAGTTAGAACAGAAAGTCCCCAACATCGATGGAGGTGCTTGAAAGAGCACATCCTACCATGCAACCTTTACCTTTTCTCTCCTTCAGTCCTGTAGGAGCAAAAAAGAAGGGCTTTCTTCTAACACCTGCAGTCTCTCTTGCATAGTGAATTACATGGACAAGTGATATTTATTCTGAGTCATGTGATGGCAAGCGGGTTGGAACTAGACGATCTTAAGGTCCTTTCCAACCCTAACTATTCTATGATTCTACAAAACAGAGTGTATTCTTATTTTAGGGTCTTTAGGTCTACAAGCAAAGGATAAAAGAAAGTCAGGGTAACTAACTCCCAGCTTCAGATGTCAATGTGAACATCAGCAGTGATGAACCCCACCACTGAAAGAATGGAAGTAAACAGATTAAGGGGTCTGTACAAATTGAGATGACAAAATTTATCAGAGGCCATTTGTGTAAGACAATGTCAGGGATCAAATGCAAATCAGTGCTTGAAGAGTTTTTCTTCACTTATCACATATACTTCTCAAGCTTCTCTGTAAGAGGCTTCAAACAGTTAAGAACAGAAGCCATTTTGGGACGTGATACAAGTAGCTGCAGCAAAGTATAAAATAATTACTCATCTTGGGCCTGTTAGAAGTCTCATGACTTTATAAACAAATAGATAGACCATCCTTTGCCAGAAAACTGAATCAGAAGGAGACAAACTTCTTAATACATATTCGAAAGATGATGTAACTGCCATCTCGGATACTACATGGAACAAAATATGGAGCTATAATGTTGTTACAACAATGCACAGACTGCTCAAGAAAAAAAAAAGCCAAGGAAGAAGGAAGATGTCACCTGACATCAAACTACATCTACATAGTTCAGAAAAAAAGAGCCAGCAGACTAAAATATCTTTCCAAGGCAATCAAAGGAGGAAGAAATCAGTCATGTTATATATGAGGGTCTTGAATAAATGAGTTCTGCAGAGAAGGATGAGATACTTCATATCCCATTTCTTCAATCTTCACTACAAACACCTTTTGCAGCTTAAATTTCTATTATGCTTGTAATCACACAGAATTAAAGGCAGAGTAAAAGTGAAGATTGAATTGCCTTTGCATTCTTGATTTCATCAAGATCTGGCTTGACACTAAAGTTAATTGAGTTAAATGAAATAAATGGAAACATATTATTAAGCTCTGGAGTGTGCTCATAAAATGTATTATTTTATCAAAGTCATGCTAGAAGGAGATGACTATTTGGAGATAGCTTTCCACACACAAAAAAGCCTCCCCATGGAATTAGCAAAGCCAAATGTTATCAGACACCACAGAACAAGGGAGGGTTGCCCAACCTCCTCAGAGTTTGCTTTTTCACCAGCTTGTGTGTTAGCTGTGGTGCTGACAATTCTAAAACTTGATTTTTCATTTATTCTAGAATGTCAAGAAAGCATTTAATGTGCAATAATAATAAGCTTCCAATGTGGCATAAAATTAAGCTGTCTGTTTAAACTTATAGTTAACAACTTGGTTTATTTAAAGCTATTGTTTAGCTCTTCTAAAAACAAAAGCCATTATGCTTCCTGAAGGCTTCATTCCCTCTGCCTTATTATCTGCTAGTCTAAACAAATGCCACAGCTGCACTTCTCCAAGGGACTGTAAGCTATAAGGTGGAATTTCCATAAGCTGACACATAGGCAGTCTGTCAGAGTGCAAAACAAGACAAGTGTTAAGTTTGATTAATATCAACTATTGCAAGTGAGCTTTCAAAACAGATAGAAATTGCTTTACTACGGAAGGAAAACTGTTAAAATATTCCCCACCAACACCTATGAGGTGTTGAACTCAGAGCTTAAAATGTTTTAAGACTCTGATACTGAGAAGGCAAACTGAACATCCTCCCTTTCACTACATTTCAGCATTTACAGGCCAAGAGCTTTTACGGTTATTTGGGGTGGGGGGATAGGACAGAGGAGTAGGAAGGAGTACATGGAGAAAGAAATAACTTAATTAAACCACTACATGAATGCCCTTTGAAAAAACACTGCAATAATTGACCATCACAAGCCAGCCCCTAGATCTGTCTCTTATATCTCAACAGAAATGTTCAAATGTATATACATATCTAAACCCTCATTTGTGGAAGCAGAGCTACCTAACATAGGTATTCCAAAGGCAAGACAAAAACTATTACAGCTATTATGCACATTATATTCCAAATGCCATAATTTCCCATTGCTTCCTGTCAGAATCTTTTGAGGAGTATGCTTTAGTGCAATTCTTTAATTATGCAAAAATGTAACAGTGCAATCATTCATTAAGAAACAGACATATTTCATAGGCGATGTTTATTGAGAGAGGGATGAAAATATCTCTAGAATTAGTGCTTTTTGCCTAATGCAAAAAAAGTCTGATTTAAATAATGATGTTTCTGCAGAACAATGATTTGATCTGTCAGCCTTATAGAAATTTAAGTAAAAGTAATGAACATTACCATTAATGACATACCAGGCTAAACACTCCTAGGCCAAAACCGGAGACATACAATTACAGCTGATTTCACAATGTTTTCAAGCAGATATAAGACACTGCTTAATCCCAAAGTGAGTATAATAATAGGACAGAAAAGAGAAACAGAAATACAATGTTAATGGATCCTGAAGCTTGTCCTCCAAGCTCTTTCACAACCTCTTCTCCAACAGAGCAGAGAGGAACAAAATTAGATAGCACCCTCACCATTTCCCCCCTCCAGACTGTAGTAATTGTGAACCTACCCCTACATGATGCAGAGCTTGAGAAATAAACCCTTTCACAGAGTCTAGAGAACAGACAATAGCTCTTCTGCAAGCTATTTTATCTGCAAATAAGAATTTTTAAAATATGGAATTATTGGATGAAGGATGGGGAATTAGAAAAACAGAGAAGTTACAATAATTGATCATGGAACAAGTAGGAAGCAGCATGATTTGGTTGTGAAAAAAAAAAAAAGCAAGCAATTTCAAAATGCATCAAGTAAGCTATTTGCAATGACAGGACAATATTAGTACAGCTCCACAACAGACTGGTGAGATTTTTGCCTGGGGTTGTTAACCAGGTATTTTATCTGGCTTGCTTACCATGCTCAAGAAAAGAATTTGGTGTTGGCAGGCAATGAAAATATTGAATGGGGTGGGGAGGAAATCAACCATGTAAAAAGGGCCACTGAGTATGTCAATAGTAAGAAATTAAACTGCTCATCAATATTCTGCAGCACTGTGGCTAACTGGAAAATAACACCACATATCTATACTTTAAAGCTCTCTTGCCATCCAAACATGGTGCTGCATCCAGCAGCCTGGTGGAAATAATCCCTGGCCCATCCTAATTCTGGAACTGTGTCCAGGAATTGTTTGGTCCAGAGCCATGGTAATGACAGGGACCAATTTACTAACCCAGATTTTGAGTGCCAGCAACATGCCTGGCACTAAATTTATTATAATAAGTTAGCCTCTGAAGTATTTTATTTATTTGTTTCATCCATCATTCTGCTAGCTCGGTTTTGTGGCTGTTCCGAAATGATGTTTCTGGACCATGACACAAGTATTCCTGAGACTGTGTTCTGGTGCAGAGATTTCAGAGCTAGCTAAAAAGCTGGCCTTGGTAACTGAGCCAGCTTAGTCAAACTGTCATTCAGCGTCACAGAGGCTCATTCTCTTACCAAGAAGAAATATAGATGAACATTCACAGAGTTCTATGTTATCATAACTAGCTGGCCCTGATACTAGTCCATTAAGGCATTTTGATGACGAGTATCTTAAGAGAGCTTATCTTGTTCCCTTAAAGAATGAGAGCTGAGAACACAGTTCCTTGACTTTCTGAAGTATTTATACAAACCAAACACTGGGGTGCAAGGAGAGCTAATAAAGTTAATGGGTAACATTGGCAAGAATAATTTGGGTATATAAACTGTAGGAAAAAATATAATATAGAAATCAAGGGGAGGTTTCTAGCAAGAGAAGGAATGGGGAATTCAACAGCTCTTCAACGGCATTACATAGGTTAAAACCAGTTCTAAACTGAGACCCTGCCAATCTATAAAAGAGAGTTTATGACATTGTCACCTGCAACAATTTCACGACCAAAAAGGTCCTTCTAGCCTTACACTCCTGTGTATGACCTGGCATACTCTTGCCAAGCATAAAGCACTAGCCAGCAGTGTGAGGTATTGTCTTACTTTTTCCTAGAGTGCCTCTTTTGAATGTTTCTTTCTTAACAAATGCTGTCACTGCATCTTTTCCCACCACAACAGACCACATTTATTCTCAAAGGAATGCAAGTTTATACCATAGTACGTCATCAGTCCTAAGAAACCTACAATGATCTGGCTGCAGGAGCTGCAAGTGGTTCAGCCTCACTCACAGATATTTTACAAAATCAATTATTATTAAACACATTCATAATGAGAAGTATCTCCATAATTAGACCTCTCCCAGAATATGACTTGATTTGAAAGAGCTGCCTTCCCATTCTAATTGAAATTGTGTCCTTCTCTAAGCTGCAGATAGGAAACAAATTCTCACTTTTTATCAGTAATACACTCAATAAAAAAGAAGATACAAGATAAACAATGAGAGATATTTTAGATATTGAACAAGATAGAAATGACACATAAACAATGAGGGGATGGATAAGGTCTAATAATTATTCCATTAAAAATACTGTAAAAATTGTTTCTTCAGAATCTATTTTACAAAAGAATAAGCAGAAGCCTTGAAATAAATAAGAATGATGAAAGTATTACAAAAACAGGTAATGCAATGAAAATTAAAGAAATGTTATGTTAACCCTTCCTGAGACTCCCAGCAGGTGACATTCAGTTTAAGATCTTCAGAATTACAGCGAATCAATACACAACCAAATGTCAGACCTGAGAGATCACAGCAGTCATATCTTTCTAAATAGAGACTCCAGCAGGGATATTCAGCTCCACATATTTAAGAAGTCTGCTGCATAACACATGAAAACTCCATGCTCTTCAATGGCAGGATTCTAGGAGTAATCCCAAATACTCCATGGTGCAGAGCAGGCATGCTTACAGTTTGTCTTAATACTGCAGAACAGAGTTTCATGATCTTGCATGTGCTCAGTGGTATAGACCATCTCTTGTTCATTGCAATTCCCAAACAACAACAACAACAAAAAAAAACAAAAAAAAAAAAAAAACCAAAAAAAAAAACAAACTCATTTTGTAATGCATGAAGTGAAATGAATAAACTCAAATTGATTTTACACCTTATATTAAGTTCACAAAACATGGAGGAATTAATCCAAGAGACAATACGGTTTAATACTTGCTTGGAAGTGTATGAAATAGCCTGCATTACCTAAAAAATCTTTAGACAAAGGTGAAGTTCTGAGAGTCCTGAGCTTGTATCTCTCACGATTTAGACAATGAATAAAACTGAGATTTCTAATTGAGGGAAAGGAAGCTGTGTAACCCTGGGGCTGCATCTTGTAACCACGTCTGCCTGGGATGGGGGGAGAGATAAAGTTCTTCCTATCTTCTTGGTAGAAGTCCACCTGGGTGAGCGTGATTATGTCATTATTCCCTAATCACCTAACAAACACCCAGGTGACAGCTCTTGATGAATAATGACTCTTTCTAGTGCATATTGGTAATATATTCCTAAAATTAACACAGAAGTACAAATATTCATATCTGTTTAAAACCCGTTTAGCTACAGATCTATTTATCTCATTCTTGATTAACTGGCCTTTGCTCTCGCTATTTAAAGGAGTAGGGAGCTTAACTGAATTCAGTGTCCGCAATACCGTTCATTTATATGAAGTGACCTAAAAAAAGATAGTTTTGCTGCAGACGAATCTCTGATCTATTTGATACAAAGAATGTATTTGAGACAAGGTTTTATAAAAATGGTACGAGTAAGTGTATATATATTTAGTCAGCCTACTGCTAAGCATTTGTGTATACTTGACCTTATCTTTTTCAGAGGCAGTACACTAACTTTTTTTTGTGTAATTCAGCCCATGATGACCTATTTTTGAGGACTTATTTTGATTTATTTCAGGAATATCCAAAATACCTCTGCTTATTTCCTGTGTCCTTCAGAACTCAGCAGGACAGCAACTGATAGAGCTATTGTCAGGAAGTATCCTGAACTGTCAAGTCGCTGGAAAAACAAGAGTCCCTATTTTGCCACAGTTCCTGCTGTATCAACTGCCAGTGTACAACAGTTCAGCTCACCTTGCCATTATTATCTATAGTCAGCTCACTTGGCAAGTGCTGAAGAAATAAGATATCCCCACTTCCTGGAGGAAGACCATTGGTGAAGAAGAAACCAAACCTTTCTGCACTGTGAATCTTTCATTTAACTTATTATTTATTTTTATATTCAAAAAAAAAAAAACCCACCAAACTTTTGTACTTCTGCTATGGCAATCCCAGGTACCTCTGGGCTTTGTGTTTTGTGTCTCTCTAGGCCTTTTCTCGAGCAATTTCCAAAATTAGCATGTCTCTCTCTTACAAAATGGTTCAAAACAAGTATGACCATGAACCCAGCTGAGGAGACATGGATTTCTGTACTCTGTACATTTTATAAATAGCCGCAGTTCTGAAAATCACTGGAAATTAAGTGTTCGAGTTACTCTGATTCTGGCAAGGATATGTTAAGCTGAATGCCCTTTCATGTCTTAAAGTGTCAGCAAACCAACTCAGACTACAAACACAGAAAAGAATGGTTTTCAAAAATACTAGTGTTAAAGTATTTACAAATCCCACTATAGCTACAAACTTCTTTATTTTAGACAGTAACAGCCATTGCCACAATGATTGTCTGCTTACTCCGCAGCCATTTGTTTAACCTCTCTGAAAGCCATGCAGACTCAGAACCTACTAAAAAGTCAATTCAGTACCTTGAGGATCATGTATTCATCCTGTTCTCTATTATCACACAAAAGAAAGCACTAAAAGCATGAATATGAGGAAGCAAATGAGAAGGAAGGGAATATTTTGTGGTTCGGATTTTACCAAACTCAGACATCAAAGTGAAACAGGAGCAACCAGACCACTATCAGGTTCTCCAGCCTTCTTTCAACCTTAGCCTTGAGTGCAAGCATTGTACACAACTATCACAAATCATCTTTTCATTGGTATAATCAGAGTAAGTATCACCCTTAAAGAGTACCCGCTAATTACTTTGTTACCCTAATTCACCTGTAATGTGTACAGGTTAAATTACAGTTTTGAGGTAGAAATTAATAGGTTAAAGAGAATGACTGTTTTCATATGGCAATAGTGGCAGTTACTAGATTATTCAGGTAATTATCTTTTAATACTGCATATTGAGCAGCATTATAGATATTCCTCTACTACACAGTACTACTATCAGTATTAGAGGTATTCCTCCACTATGCAATACTGCATAAGTATTTTTAATAGAAATTATTAATATTTCTCTACTCATTCTTTAGCTGCAGAATATAAGGAAAACTGCATAAGGGTAAACTTCTTTTGTGTTCTCTAACTCATATGCTATGATTTCCAAACTGAAAAGTTACAGAGTATAAAAACTAAAATACTAAGTCACAACTGTCCAACTGTCTTATCTATAAAGGGATTCTTCTGAGGCACAGACCAGTGTGGATTTCATGACACTGGATCTATACTGGTTCAACAGAAAACCTATGACACATACTATATGACAGAAAATGCCCAAGTAATTTATCACTACATGAAAAAGTTTGCGTACTGGAACAATTACCTTTCTGCTTTCACAGAAAGGAAGGTACATAGTTTACCGTAGTAATAGATTTACTTTCACAATTAGACCACACTGTAAAGACCTTTCTGAATTTTTCCCCTTCTCAAACAGTAAATATCATTTACAGAACAGTTATTTGTACCTTGAAAAGATACCATTTAACAAATGTTTCTGGATTAAGATTGCACTGATTAATCTCACAGAGAAATGTGGTCCTTTAATCCTGGTTGTCCTTGAATTCTCTAGCTACCTCAGAAAACTCTTTCCTCCTTCTGATAGTTCAATAGGCTCCCAAAACTTTACATTATACACATGCTCATCACAGACCCACTCTGAGGCTGCCTGAGCTCCTCTGTGATTCCTATAGGACCCAGTCTAGGAAATGTGAACTGATTACATCATAATTCACATTACAGTTTCTGGTTACCAGTTTTGCAGTTTTTGTCTTTTTCTTAGTATAAGATGGAAGGGGTCCCACCCTGGAATAGTTGCCCAGCTACTGAGGGACAGCAACTCAGTTCTCTTCACCTGATAGGATTCAGATCCACAACTCTGCTTCCCAGTGACACGTAATTAAAGCATGCTCTAATTTCAAGGCCACAGTTAGGTTTAGCATCCTCCAAGATCACATGGAAATAGGACTATTGTGCAAAAAAAAAAACCCAACCAACCAAACACAAAACACAGGCCACCCCAAAACATAAAAAAACATAATTCATGAGTTCAGAAGGAAAGCAAGCATGAAAGTACTCATTATTTTATTTACTCAGGTAAGAGTCATAAATCTTTGACTTTTGTCCCTGTAGCTACTACTAACAATTAAAGAATCACTAAGTAAACAATAAGTCCCCGGATGGGACTGAAATAGAGAAATCCCTTTCCAACTGAATGTATCTGCAATAAGATCATGGCGTCACAAAAATACAGTTGTGAGAGTGTCCAAGAAATGCCCTCAGCTATCCTTGGAAATATTTGTCTAGTTGTCCCATTCTTTCCAGTGGCAGAAATTCTGCAGCCTTCATAGACGACTCATCTCCATATTTATCTAATTTAGTATTCAAAAGATTTCTTTAACTGAAACATCTCTTTCAACACGGTAAGTCCACTCATTATTCTTAGTTCACACCCTATCCAATTCTTTGCAATAACCTTTCATATATTTGTGGACTTCTATTATGCTTTTACTAAATCATCTCTCAACAAATACAATTATTTCAACTTTACAATATTTGCTGAACAGAATCTCAGATGCAACACGCAAAGTCTAACCTTTCTTTGTATTTTCCTGGGAGGAGAGAGATGTTAAGTTGAATAAGATTTAAGAAGTTGAAGTGAGGTCCCTAGTCATGTAGCTCTTAAATAAAAACTGGGCACTACAGCCACTTGAAAAGAGTGAATCCCGCTCACTTATTTCAAAGAACACTACTTATCTAGCAGGTATCTCCAGGTATGGACTTTGGACCGCTGGCTGTCACTGTCATTCTGTTCCAGCTTCCTAAGAGGAGTTCAAATGCAAACTTCAGTGATTAGAATTGCTCACCAACTTCTCTTAGATGGTTTTGTGATCAGCATATAGCCATTTTCACCCTCTGAGATACATACTTTGGCATTGTACATGAAGTTTGGCAACCCAACATTGTGGTTCATATTCTATTTTAGGATTAGGAACCTAAAATACAGGGAATAAACATAATTTGCAGTTATCAGAGATGTTTATATTACACTGGAACATGCTGATAACATCTTCAAGATTAAAATGGTTAGGATAGTTCCAGGCTCATACATAATACAACTGCATTTGTACGGCTAGGCTACCCTCAGCACCCCTGATGGAAAGTATCACTATGCTCTCCTGGACATAGTTAATTTACCACTATGAAGGACCTCTAGTTCTCAAAGGCAGATTCTAAAGAAGCAGAGGAAAGGACATAATCCAAAAATTTTAAGTAGAGCCTAATGGTTGAGTCATAGAACTCTGAAGCAGTACTACCTCAATCAAAGAAAGCACTCATGCAGGAAAATAATTATCAGCCAGGTAGGATGGAATCACGTATTTATGGTGTACTTATGTGCTTAGTTAAATCAAGATACTTTTCCTGGA
This sequence comes from Forpus xanthops, assembly GCA_032466535.1. NCBI lineage: Eukaryota > Metazoa > Chordata > Aves > Psittaciformes > Psittacidae > Forpus > Forpus xanthops. The sequence continues at coordinate 16,482 of JASSUY010007515.1, forward strand.
TTTTGACCCAACATGGTCAATATGAGTATATACTATGACAGAGGAGCAACAGCCTACTGAGAAAGGTGACAAAGGAACAGTTTGAAAGAGATTGTCACTGCACCTCTAATTAAGAAAGAAATTGCAGATACCTAAAAGACTGTGGACTTATTTTTCAGCCTCTATCTTTGGGAACTGTTTTTAAGATACGCTCATCAACTGCATTTTAAATACAATTAATTACTTTTTCATTTATTGTGTAAAAGCTAGATTATAGAAGTGAGAGCAATTTCAGACTGAGACCTCTTGTCATTTGGATGTCTTATGGCAGTTAGGTCTCTTGGCAGGTCAGACAGCTGCCAAGACAGCTCTCATCACTTCAGCACCAGGCTGATGGTTTAGCTTTCAAAGGACTATAACTGTCGTAGGACATCAAGAAAATATTACACAAGGTGGTCTTGCAGGTAGCTGGAATCCATTATATTACAAATTCTAAAATGTCTAGGTAAGCCTTGAAAATTTGTTATGTGTTCAGTGGCAAGTAAGTCATGAAAGTAATGCACTTCTGGTATTCTTGTAATAGCAGGTGTTGACCTGTCTTTTAAGGTTTACTCTTCATAGGACATAACACAGTACTGGCTGTAAGATAATGTTGGTAATAGCTTATGATCATTTCAGACAGGATAAGAATAGGAATAGTACTAAGCATATACAAGAGAACATTAAAATGTACTTATATCCTCTTAAGTTTTAGCCAGGGTAACTATGTTAGATGACCAGAAAATATGTTGGATGTAGATGGCAGAAATGAGTTTGGACTTTCCACTGACAAAGATAGCTGATAAATGCAAATCTATTGCAGGGTGGCCAACAGACACAATCAATGAACTTTATTTCCAGGTGAAGAAAAAAAAAAAAAAAAGAAAAGCACTTTAAAGATAAAACATGAGACCAAGAATGACAAAGATAAAACATGAGACCAAGAATGACATTACTCAGATACTTGCATTGAGTGACGAGTTAACACCAGCTTCTGAGAGTTTTATCTGAATAGCAATTTCATAACAGTTCTGTCAAACAGTACGCACTTAAATAACTATCTACAGCAAGTACTATCTACAGCACCTTCAGCAAACAGTTGAGCATAGCACAGGGAAGCACAGACTGGTGACTTCTGAAATCAGCTCTCCCTGGTAAGCTAGCCCTAGGAGTAGCAGATTACAGCTGTCTTGCAGACAAGATTGACTCTCAGCTAGAATCATTGGGTTGGGTATGGTGCTGCACATGACATTGAATTTTGGCATGAAAGTCAATACCTCCATGCAGCCTTTTGCTGTAATGTACATAGTTTGGGTTGACAAGGTGTCATGGGTTCAGCAGCAGCAGTCATTTTTCCCCTTTAAGTAGTAGCTGGTTGAAACAAGGGGGCTTACAAAATTACAAAATGAAAATATAAACCTTTAGAAATCAATTTTAAGTAATGTTAAGTGT
>JASSUY010007517.1:0-15051 GCA_032466535.1 Forpus xanthops
AACTCAATACACGGGTTCAAGAGCCACCTCTTTTTTTTTTTTTTAACATATCACTTGAGACCTTCCCTAATTCTGACCTCATGAGAGACAGTGATAAACTATTCCTGACAGACTTACTTTCTTTATGCTGTTGCAAATTCTACAAACCCTCCATCATATTTTTTCCTTCTTCCACAAAAAGAAGGAAGGAAAGATACAAAGACCAAAATACATTTGATTAAATGTGGATATGAAGTACTCACACCTAAGCAAGTTGTTATATGGTCCCTTTATATTCACTAGCTGATCAAAACCAGGAGTTGAACATAAGGCTTTACTATAGGATAACATGAATCACATTCTGAATTGCAACAAGAGAAATAAGCAGATTTTCATTGACTATACTGGGAGCCTAGGCAACTAGCTCACACGCAGACAGCTACCTGGCAGATGTGAAATTGCACAAGACAAACCTCACTCCTACTAAATTTATTCTGCCTTTGTATATCTTTTCTATAATTTGCTATAATCTTGTAGATTGGGGATCCAAAGCACTGCCTACAATATAGAGAATATGGGTACAACAGGGACTTACCATGGAATCATGATATTTTCTGCTTTTTCAATAATTCCTAGCATTTCATGTGGCATTCTAATGGTCCTGAAAATTGATGTGATATTTTCAGAGACCATTTCATGAGTGCTAAAGGAGTGTTTAAAATGGCTAAGGAGACCTCATTACTATGCACGTAAAGTTGGGCTTCTTCCATATGCTTTCCTTGAGACTTACCAGCACTCAACTTCATCTGCCATTTCTTTGCTGCCAGTTACTACTGTGAGGCTTTTCTAAAGCTGTTTGCAACCAGTCCTCATCTTAGAGCACTTTGAATAGGCTTGTATCATGAAGAAATGCATTATTAATTTTCTTTTCCAGCTTATTTATGTACATGCTGGACAGAGTAGATCTGCTGGAGCACTTATCTCGCTTGCTGGAAAAACTGACCTCTGGCTTTTGCATTCCATCTTTTACAGGAAATAACCAGATAATTGGTTATTTATCCACATGAAGACCTTCACTGTTACTCCATAGGAACTTGGCTTCTTTGCTGGAAGACCTTTTTAAAATCATCGTGGAATGCCAAATACCTTATACCCTGTTATCGATATGCTCATGTTTCCTTCAAGGCATACTAGGAGATGTAAGGCACAACCACTTTTACAAAAACTATGTGGTTGCCTCTTCTACAGTATATTCTTCCCCAGATTTCCCTGTCTGCAAGTCCATAAGCCTGACTAGATACAGTATTTAAAAGCTATCACTGCATTTTCTTATTACATTCCTCATTTAAAAATATTTTAAAAGAAGAAAATAATGTTAATAGCTACAGCTATTTTATTCTTCCATTAGAACCCTTAACGCAATATTCATCTGGCTCTGGTGATTTGGTGCTCTTAAGCATGACAATTTGTTTGCTGCATTTTTGCTTCCGATAGTTTTATTTACTTTTTTCTTTGGCCACTCCACCTTTCCAGGTCTTCTAGGACTCCATTTTGACAGTATGGATTTGTTTTCAGTTTCCAGTGTAGTGCCTCCATGCTGTTTTCACATGCTTTATTAATCTTTTGGTTCACTTACAGCAGGCTTCCTCATTTGTGTGTAGCTTCCTTTCTGAAAATTGAACATTGCTGTGGTGGATTTTTGGGTTATTTTTTTTGTCCCTGCAGAGATGCTGACCTTTAGTTCATAATGATTGCTATTACGATAGCAGTGTTTTGAACTTACATTGCTCAATAACAGGCCAAATTTCTTCCTTACTGATTATCTTCTGGCACTGCATATTTTCTATTTAGGGCTGAAACTTCAAATGCAAAAGGTTTTTAGGCTACTTACTGTAACTGCAGATTGGATTCTTACATATTCTGGAATGTACAAGCTAAGCTCTCTCCTCCTCCTTTCCCAAGTTCCTCTTCCCCTCCATTATTTGCAGGTCCTTTTCTGCATATTTTCCATTAAATTTGCTTCTCCTTTGGCTCTCTTGTTCCAAGGGAGTAAAAGCCACTGCACAGCTTTCACCTCTTCCCAGAATACTGACTCTATTAATGAAAATTTGGTGATTTGTTTAAATATGATTTTTTAAGACGTCCTTCCTTCCACATTTCTCTTGTCATACTGGTGTTTTTTTTTTTTTTCATTTCTTGCTTTTATTTAGTGATCCCTAACACATAGAAGAGCATTGGGTTCCTCTTCGGAAGGCTGCCCAATGTTCAGAAGAGGAATAAAATAAAAAAAAAAAAAAAAAGAGTCTAGGTCTTTAAATATAAAGATTTATCAAAGGGAGACGGCTTTTAACAACACCATGAAAAGTCTGTGGGTTTTTTTAGGATACATAAAACAGTTCCATGAAATCTGAAAGGAAATTCACAATTCATTTGAGAAGAAGAGCAAACAAATACCAAATAAGATTATTTCAATAACAAAAGATATATATTTTGCTAGGTTCAAGGAGTTTTCATCACAAAATTCATAACTGAAATTTCAGAAAGGAATATTGACACTACAATGAACATTTTCCATTTCTTAACCCCTCTCTCTCTCTCAACCACATATGCAACAGCTCATTAACAAGTCAAAACCAGATTTTGGGAACCCCACCAAAATTAAGTGCATGTAACTTCTGGCCCACTGGTGTTAATGGAATACTGTAACTTAATCCCACTACGCCACTTGGAAAATACACCCTGAAAAGGAAGTGTATTCTCAGAACAGTACATGTTCCAAATGCAGAGGGAAAAAATAAAATACACGCTGACTTTTATTTATTGCTTTATGGGTCATAAAATTGCTTTTAACTCATTGTATTTATTCCTATTGTTCCCAACACCTACCATATATGTTTAGATATAGGCCAGAACAGACAACCTCAGTGCTTTGTGAGAACAAACAGCAGATATGCAGCTATACTGAAAGTAAATCATTGCTTAGCCTTCACCACACTGATAAAAGGAAAATAACAGCATGCTCATACAAAGTCATATATTCTTATATACATTTCAGTAGTACTGAGAATGGGTTATCTCAGTACTACTGTCTAATATAATAATGCTGTCTAATATACTACAGTCTAATAGAATTTGTTTATATTGAATTATATAAAAAATAAATACTGTCTATTAGTTACTTATTTCCAACTGTCACATAATTGTTTAGTCCAAAAGTTAAAGCAAGTAATTGAGCTTTTCAATTACGATTTAAAATATGATTTAAAATATAGGCACTATTCCAATTGGCTTCTACTTATCTGAAATATTTTTGCAGTGAAAAATAGCTTAACAGCAAATAAATTAAATTCATTTCACCTATGCACCAAATATGTTAAATTTTCAACACTAGTTTCTGGAAATGAGTCTCTTTTTTGGTTATGGATGAAGCGGACAAAAATTGCTAAGATGTTAAAGGTAATCTGGTACAATCTCTATTTTTCCTTCTCAGACTGTATGGACTGGCAACTATAGCTTTGATTTGAGCACTATACAGGTTTGCTTTGAGAACAACATGGAAAATCAAAATTGATCCTAAAGCTAGTTTCTCCCACAGAGAGCAAATGTAAGATGTCAGTAGATAGTATAATTTTCACTGAAGTTCAGTTTTTACAAGGCTAAACCTGATGAATTTAAAACATTTCTTATCCTGTTTTAAAGGGAGGGGGGAAAATCCCAGATAACAATAGCAGTAATTTGAAAATCTTGGCAAGCCATCTGTCATTTTCCAGCAATAGTATTTACTATTTGGGCAGTCCACATCTAGACTTTATACAGGCCTAAGCACTGTAGCAGTTATATTTAGAAACTAAATATTTTGCATTTCCTTAATGAACGTGTAAAGAGTATGCAAGCTTGGGTATCTACTAAAAAAAATTAAAGGCTTTAAGGCAGACTTCTTACTGTTATTAGTGATTAAATGCATGTTTCCACATATTTTCGTATGTCTACTTCCGAAAAACACTGCAAATACATGCACTAAAGAAATATTATTTTCACAAAACTGAATTGTCTTGAAAAAGATGCTGTAAAAATGGAAAAAAAAAAAAAAAGGTTTCTATGTAGAAAAGATCAATGAATAATTAGCAAATCAGTTTGTCATCTGTCTCCTATTTTTGTTGATGGGTAATATTGCTTTATTGTATTAATGATTTTGTAGTCAGGTTATAGCCTACAGAAGGTTTGGTTATTATGGCATGTCATTTCATTTGAACATACTAATAACTTTATCTCTAAAAGGAAATGACAAATGAAGTACCAGATACAGAACTCCTAAAAATAGTTAACACTCCTATTGCAGTATCACAGAATCAATGAATGGCTGACATTGGAAGGCATCTCTTGAGACCATCTCATCCACTACCCTTCCTCAGAGCAGGGCTAGTGAGAAGCACATTGCACAGGACCATGTCCAGTTAGGTTTTGAATATCTCAACATATGAAGGATAGATACTTCACCACCTCTCTGGGCAGCCTGTTCCAGTGTTTGCCACCCACAGATGTCCTCTTGTATTTAGATAGAATTTCACATTTTTGAATTTGTGCCCATTACCTCTTGTTCTACGAGTGGGCAGTATTGAGAAGAGTCCCGCTTCCTCTTATTCATTCCCTCCCATCAGATTATTTATGCACATTGATAATATCCTGAGCTGTCTTTTCTCAAGGCTGAGCAGTCACAATTCTCTGCCTCTCCTCATAGAAAAGATGCTTCAGTCCTATAACCATATTTGTGTCCATGCACTGGACTTGTGAACTCCATATCTATCTTGTAACAGGGATCCCAGTACTGGACCCAGCGCTGCAGATGTGGCCTCACCAGTGCTGAGCAGAAAGGAAGGAATCACTTCCCTTAACTTGCTGGCAATGCTCTATCTAATTGAGCCCAGGGTGGTGTTGGCCTGCTTTGCCTTAAGGGTATATTTCTGGCTTATGGTCAGCTTTTTGTCTACTAGGTCCCAAGGCCTGTCTCTGCAAAGCTGCTTTCTACAGGGTGCACTGTTACCTGGTGTTTTTAGTCCCAGAGATGAGAATGCTTTCAGTGTAATTCTCCATGCTGCTGATGTTGTTCCGAATGGCAGCCCTATCACCTACACAGTGGCTGCTCCTCCCACTTTTGTATATGGGAGCATACTCCCACTTTTGTGTGTGTTAACATGCTGAGGGTGTGCTCTGTCCCAGGGTCCAGCTCATTAATGAGATGTCAAATTATATTGACCCAGTATCAACCACTGTGATACCCCGCTAGTGACTTGCTTCCAATGGAACTTTCTTGTCCTTCACCTGCCGGGAGATGGTTTCAAGGATTAACTGCTCCATCAGCTTCCTAGGGATTGAGGTGAGGATGGCTGACCTGCAGTTCCCTGGGTCCTTCTTCCTGCCCTTCCTGAAGATGAAAGACACTTGCTCTCTTTCAGGATTCAGGAATCTCTCCTAATTGCCATGACCTCTCAAAGACAACTGAGAGTAGCCTTGCAATAACATCCGCCAACTAATTCAGATCTCATGGCTGTATCCTATCAGGACTTACATATGTCCAGAATTATGAGCATGAAAAATCCATCCTCTTACATGTTCCACCATGGATTTTTCTGATTCTTAATATGAAGCAGGTTTCAAGAAAAGGCCAACTGTGCCTACAAAGTCTGTTTCCCTGGTCTATGAGTGGCATTTATATAGGGTGGTGGCCACATGCCAGTGTGGCATTTATATAGGGTGGTGGTCTCATGCCAGTTTGGCATTTTATTGAAGAATTCCTTTGTACAGAAAAGTATGCAGCTAGCACATGTCTGTGTTAAACCTTAGCTCTCGTAACCAGTGAAAGAGACAGAATAGGACATCTAGTACCATGATGAAAATATGTCATGGCTTAGGGAGAAAAGCTCTCCTGTGCCAGATAAATTTATGTTGTGGAGGTTTTTTTTACCAGAAGCTAAATCAGAGCAGGATCCATTCGCACAGTAAGGTGATTGGCTGTCTTACACCTGGTCTGCAGCAGGTTCCCAGCTCTGACATTTCTCTACCTCAGCTCCCTTACTGTCAAAGCGTACAAGTATTTATGGGACAGAGTATATCTTCAGGTTTTTATATTTAAAACCATGCAAGGTGGAACAAACTAGCATACTCTACCCAGGACAGTTTAACAGCAGTGGTCTTTTTTACTCAAAATGAGTCAATTTCTTCTATGACAGTTTTAGTGTATTCTGATTCAGATTGGAAGCTGTGACTGTCAGCTGCTACCTCAATATGCTACACTTAGCTTCCTTTTAAACTCATACTGTATTTTTATTTGATTCTAGTGCTCCTGGGGACAGGCGGTGTTGAAACAAAATGGATTTCAGCTGATTTGATTTTCCATCCTATATATTTTTATAAACTCAGAAATGACCAAGCAAGAATGCACTCAAGTAGAATATAGATCCTCTTCTAGGGTAAAAATAGTTCAAATAGAAGTTATCATGGAAGAAATAAAATCAAATGCCCTCTAAGCCTTATCCCATTCTGAATTCTGTAGTTCTGAATCTGATAAATCATTGCATTTTTTAAAAGTTTTTCCTGTGTTCTGGTAAACTAACTCTATATTTCCTTTAAAATAAGGATATTTGTATTTGAATATAACAAATGAAGAACAGACTAATGCTAGGTATTATTTTTTTTCTTAACTTTCAAGGGAAAAAGATATGATTTGTTATGATTTGTAGCAATGTTATATCAAGAAAAGAAAAATATTTAATTATTAGGGTGTCTTCTGTTATAAACAAAAGCATACAAATAAATGTATGTATCCTGAAGCACTTACCAGTTTGTTGCTATGAATTCTTGACATGATTTTTTGAAACTCAACATGTGATCTGAACTTTTATGATCCCTGAACAGGCAGATATAACCTTGGTGTTTATTCTGAAATTGTGTTCTCCTCCATGGAGGAGAAAAAATAAATAAGCAAATTTAGATTGTAATTCACTCTATTAGAACAACTATAACTATGATATGGCAGAGCCCAGCACTGCTAAAGTGTTCATAAACAGTTCTGTACCAATTTTTTCCACAAAATTAAAGTCACTCAGTTACTTTGCAACCAAGAAGCCAATCTGGTAATCAAGAGATGAAGTGCCTAGGAACTGTAAATAACTTGAAATATTTCAAAGTGTAATCTGAAAGTCTAACACACACTATATGAAGGACAAAGAATATAGAAGGAAATTTTTCCAAAGGAAATTTTTCCCTGAGTGTGGATTCATTCAGCATTATTAAAGCTAAAAAGTCATATGAAAAGATATATATGCACCTGTTTTTAAACCATTAATAACACATTATTTAACTCAATTAGTTAACTTGTAAACAATGCATATTAGATAAATAGAAACATAAAACACTGAATAATCCATGTACCATACCAAAAGGCAAGTATCCGGGTGCACAGGTACACTTTAGGTAACAGAGACTCATAGATATTCTTGTCCTCAGCAAATAGTTAGTACAACGTAAATCTCTATTGTATTGTAAACTAGCATGGTATTTTAAAGGCAAAAGTAGTATTTCACTGACAAAAAAGGAATGCAGTTTTAACCAGAAACAACAGTATCATGATATTAGAAAACAACTCAAACTTCCAGACATCAACAGGCAGACCCTGTAGCTCAGGTGGAAAAATACAGATTCTTTGCATGGCCATAAATAAGCTTAGCTTAGACACTACTAAGACATACACTGTATTCTGACACTCAACCAACATTAAGACAATTCAGACAAGAAGCATCAGAAACTCCTGCTGCTTTTTCTAACAAAAAGTATATGCAGATCTTTCTTTTACTTTAAAATTAAATCTTTATTTTCTTGTCTTCCGATATGAAGGATCAAGTTTACTCACAATATGCCAACACGTCTTTTAAATTTACCATGCAAATATTTCATAATATTTAAGCTCATAAAGCTGGTAATTGATACTTGTAGCAAGAGGAACAAAGGTTTTCATAGAGTTTAATGCCAAGAGGAGTTATTACAGTCCATCCAATCTCTAACCTCCAGAAAAGTGCAAATTGACTGTTCCCATGTTTTGCTGAAAGCTGTGTTTTTCAGTTCTTGAATTAATATTGTAATTCCCATTTTCACCTTTTCTCCACTACTATATGATGTGCAGGGAGTGAGCATGCGTGAAACTCCAAGTCAAAATGTTGAGGTGGAAATTCCTAGACCTTTTATGTCTAAAAGGATCATCCTTCAACAATGTCAGACAAGGGAATTCAGTTCTAACAGTAAATTTTAGTAGAACATAAGTGAGAACAATTCACTTTTTAAGCTTATTCAGAAGGAAAGAACACTAAAATAAAATGCTGAAAACAGTTAAATAAAAATTTAAAAAAGAAACAGGTCTAGGGTTTTTATGGCAATGTCAGACACAGGCTGGGAGACTTCACGAGGAGCAGCACTCCCCTTCATGGGCATTCAGGCTGAAACCCTTCTGGGTGGCAGATTGTCCTGCTATGTTTTGAGGGAGAGCAAGCTCTGGGAAACAAGCAGCTACGGCTCCTGCTGAAGCCCAATGATAATTGTCATTCTTACTCCTCAGTAATCAAACCCAAGTAAAATAAAATAATTTGCAGGCAAACACTAAAGAGAATAAAAATACTGTGAGTGGTATTGTTATCTGGACAAATTAATTTCACTCATTCAATTGCCCTATTTGTGAATTGGGGTTAATATTCCATCTATTGCAGTTCCAGAAAGAAGTTGATTAACTCATACTATTTGGAACTATAAAAGTGCAAAGTAGCATTTACAAGGTTTTAGTAAGGGTTAACTTGGACAGAAAATAAGAAATAAAACTCTATTAGGCTTTAAGTATATAAAGATTAAAATGAGAAAAGTATAGCACCATGGGTTGCCGATATATATCCCAGGCAATCTAACATTCATTTTATTCCATAAATAAATACTGTATACCAGCATATGAACTTGATAAATTGATTTTATTTTGCTCATTGATTTGCTCATGTTGTAGTAACTTTATCATTACAGAATCTGCACACTAGATAGTTACAACAACAGGACTAAGAGAGCCAATGTTTTAAGAAAATATTTAATTAGAAACATAATACTGGCAGATTTCTTCTCATGGAAAAAAACTGCATCCTCACAGAAAGCAGACAACATTAACATTAATTTCTAGCTTTCCTCCATTTTCACTCTCCTTGTGTCCCACTGAAAATAAATTTCTCTGGTTTTATATCCACTGGTGGTATGCCCTTTCCTGCTATGTAAAAATGTTTCAATAGCAGACTATATATAGCAGATCAGAATTCTGTTATAAATACTCCTTGAATATACTTTTGCTCCTTTTAGCCACCCACCTCCCTGAGCCACAGTCAGTTAATAAAGCCTGAATAAAATGGTCCCAGAGTAAAAAGAAAAGTGTTACTTGCATTGTATTTTATTTTCTTTTTTCCCCTTGGATAAAGATTTGCATTTCCAGGTTATTAAAGAAAGAACAGAATCACAGCAATTCAGGAGCATCGTTGATTTAATGTCATTTGTCTGGACATGCTAATACTTGATCATCAGGCTAATATCTATATGTACTGTGTTTATATGGTCAAACTTAAAACAAGAAGACATGTTAAATGCTAGAGTCCCTACAACAACCATGCCCCTTAGGTACTTGAAAATTAATGTTCAATTCTCCTTCTAAAATCTTATGTCCCTTTCATATTTCTGGTAAATTGAAAAAGAGCAATCCTTAAAAAAATTCTGATCTGACCTCAATTCTGAACTTCAGAGGCACAAAATGACAGACAAGTCTTTACACATGTATTAGTCAGTCTCCTCAGCAGGCTACCAGAAACCAAGATCAGAGATTACCAATACTTAAAAAGTCAAATTCTGTCTGCAGATGTGCATTTGAACTCCCACTGAAAGCTGCAGGGTGAGTTCATACAAGTGAAAATTTGGCTCTAAATGAAATCTGTTGATCTAATAATAGCATGTCCTACGAAAATGTGCTCAAGGTAGAAAAGATTTCCCCTTTTTACTTGTCACCTTTTTTTTTTTTCCTTCTTTAAGATTCTGGCAGTTTTCTGCACTCACTGTCAGGAAAAAGTTAACAGTATTATTTAGCCCAAAGTTCCTTAATCAAAGATGAAATAGTTAATCTGGATGTTAATAATTGTGTTAAAACAGTTAGTACAAATCTGGTACAAATTGGGTGAAATCAGGCGCAGCTTTCTCAGAATGATCTGCAAGAGGCTGCTTCTCACACCAGTTGTTATGATTCCAAAAAAAAGTTAATTAAAGAATACTCGTTTGTTGTTTGTTCTTTGGTAACAGAGGAACATTAATGTTTCTGTATCTCAGTTAAGCTACAGTTTTCCAATAAGTAGCATGGCAGTCTTAATTTTAGAAGACTAATCTATGATTTCACCTCTCTGCCTGTTTGTCATTTTCCTATTATTCCTGCATAAAAAAGATTTTGTACTCTCCCTTAAAATAGGTAGCTTGATATAGAGACTCCTGAGTAATCTATACTTCATAAACCATTCACATAACAAATTCAGTAGAATCTAAATATCAGAAATGTACAGCTTATTGCAAAAGCAGTCAGCAGAAGGAATAATGGTTTGCTTAAAATGGGCTTAGATATGTGCTATTGACATAGTTATAGCTATAACAAACTCTTCAAACTTATGTGATTGATTACATAGCAACAAAAAAACACAGATGAGACTTTTAGATTAAATTTGTATCAGTTGAAAATACATGAGTATAACATATTAAATAACCACATGTGAGTGTATTTCTTTTCATGTGAGAAAATAAATTGATTCATACGCTGTTAAAATGAGATTAAGAGACCACAGGACACAACTGAGTAACTTTCATGTCCTGCAAGCTAAGTAGCATAGCAGAAATAACTTCAGCTGGTACAACTACATGATGAAGCACTCCATGATTTTTAACTCAATTTTGTATTTAAAGCAAACCTTAGAAAATTAAACTTGCCCCCAGCAGTGACAACCAAACAACCCTACTAAATTCTCTGTTGTATAAAGAAGGTAAAGGTAAAAAGAATATACCAGGTATAAAAAAAAGCTTAAAAAGTATAAATAAAAAGTATAAAAGTATTAAAAAAAAAGTTAAAACCAATATACCAGGCTATACAACTGGTCTTTTATGTTTTACAACATGAAAGTTGACCCATTAATGACTTCAACAAACTTCAAATATTGTTTTATTTCATCATAAACTACAAAAATTTTAAATTAAAAAAAAAAATATTATCTATAATAAGGACATCTCTAGGATGTCAAAGTGTTCCAGAGAATTTAAATGAGATTTTGGTTTATTTTAAAATAAAGTCTATGATGCTCTGATATACTTTACTGACAGTTTAGTTTACTTTAGCAACAAAACAGTCATATAGAGCTAATCTTTAATTTTCTCATGGATGAGTTTTTGGGTTTTGGAAGGCTAGTGAATGAGTTAGGAGGAAATGGTTATTATGTGTGAATTAGTTTTTAAAAATCACAGAGTCTAGCACAGAACATATTAAATGTCTTATTAAAGGAAATAGGAAAATTCACATTAATTATAGTCTGGTGGCGATAGGTGGCTTCAAATTAAATTGAAAAAATGCATACGCGTTTCAAAGTAGTCTAAGGAGACATCATAACTATTGCGTGACTATCACAGAATGACATGCATGAAATGATAAACTTGAGAAGCATTTACAATGGCAATTATTTCAGTGTAGTCTGAAGAAAACCTTAATACTTCCATCTTCTACACTGCAGGCAGTTTCCTATTCAGCTGTCAAACAATGGATGCTGTAATCTTTTAACTGTAAAAATACTTCAAAAATATTTAATTGAATCTTTGTTCACACTCTAAAATTCTGTATATGGAATGCTTTAGTACTTTTTGGTAGGTGTAGATATAAAATAATAGGAAGTACAGCAATTGTGGATGGTAATCCTAGTGAACTGTCATAAATGCATCCCAGTCTGAGCACTGAAACTGCTGAAGCAATACTTTAGAGCCACTTCTGTAGGCTTACCTGCTACAAACTCTGCCAAATAGAAATTTTCTCCTCAAATTTCTGTAGACAGCAGAGAAACCAGTGAGTGTTGCACATGAAGAAAAAAAGTAATTACACATGGTAGAAATTTGAGGTAAAAAAGTGGGCTTCAAATTAATGTAGAAGATAATGTAGGATTTTGTAGTGGAACAAAACCAAATTTGTTCAGAATACCAGCCATTTTACTTCTAAATAGCAGTGATTTGCTGTTGATATTAATTCTGACCCCTATTGTCTCTCTTTTAAAAAAAACATAACAAAACCAAAACAAACCCCCCCCCCAAAAAAAAAACCCACAAAAAAAAACAAAACAAAACAAAACAAACAAAAAACAACCAAATTGTAAATGAGAATCTCATAAGGAGAATCTCAAAATTTACAGTATAACATGATTTTATTTTACAGACTGGACTGCATGAGCTCTGACAGCTTAACTTAATGCAAAGCTTAATTTTATATTAGGAAAAAATTAACAGAAGCATATGCATCACATTACAATCTGATCTTTATTTGCTTCAACATGGATCTAGCGATGCAATTGATGTCTAGCTGGTTAGAAGTTCTGCTTATTCAGTACATTGATCTTCTTGTATGGTTTCTATGGGTCTATTTACAACTGATCTCTTCATGTCCAGTGTATATCTCCATTGTGAGGAGGGAATGAACGTGGAGTATTGTCTTGGGTTTAGGTACCATTCATTAATTTACCTGTATGTGAACTTACAAAAATCATTCTTTTTTCAGGAAAGATACAAAACTGTCAGTTTTCCAAGCATTTCAAATAATTTTGGAAGATTTTTTTTTCTGTGAATGAGAACACAAATTAGAAATTCAGCAACTCACTTTCAGAATTTCCATTGTAGGCAGCTGTCAGCACAGTTCCTTCATAATAGCACTATAAGAGTCTACTTTTCTGCAGTACCTCTTTTCAGCACAGCAGTAGCTGAACAGTACCAAAATGAAGTACAGAAGAATATATAAGGCTTTTTCCTTTCATTAAATGAACAGCCTATGTTCATTCATTCTCCAGTAATAGAAGTTGCTGACTAGTATTACAGTGTTTGTAATAATACGGTATTTTAACTTTTCCAAATCTATTTCTTTTCTTTCCTTTCTAAATGAACATACAAACACAACTGAAATTTAGCTAATCATCTTAAGGGGTTGTCCTACTTTTTTGTCTCATTTAAAGAAGAGATGACTAGGGACAAAAGAACTAAGTGCACATAGAAAGCTAATTTGGAGTACAGGATGAGCAGATCAGTTAATTCCTGATCTATGCATAATTATAAACTGTGTTCAGTTTACAAATTAGATAGAAGTTTCAGGTTGACACTTTCCAATGAACTTTTGTCAGTCACATACAACAGGCTACAACTGTGAATAATGCAGAAAAAAGTCTGAAATAAGTAGCATATAATTCAGACTGACATCTCAGAGAAAAAAGATTACTTGTACTTCCTGCTTGTGAATTTCTCTCTTTTTTTTCACAGTTTTGTAGAAAATAATTAGCAGAAATCATATTAAAATTCTAAATAGGCTGTGAAAATAATTTAAAAGGACACTTTCAGCCTTTGTGAATATACCTGTTACATTAAATATATTAAAATCAATAATCTATATAGCAAAGTTCATATTCTTCCTACTGCTTTATTCATAACTGTAAAAGTGATCTGCAAGAGCAACAAATAGTTTTTCAGAAACAAGATTAAGACTGATGAAAACTGCTCAGAGGAAATACAAGACTTAAGCCACTAAATTCTGCTCTCCTTACAGCTAACAATCATCACATAGAGTTGAGGTGCCCTCTATGTGACAATGAAGAAACACAAATCATTCTATAACAGAATTGCATTAACCGAAAATAGGACTACGCAATTCAGCTTTTATTTGCAGGTGTTCTTGACATATGGGTTTCTATTATGAACTAGGGAAACCATAGACATGACTGCCTGTTATTATTTTCCTTTCTTATTTATTTTTTTCTTTTACAGTGGTTAAAAAAATATCAGAAAGAAGTTATATCCTCCATGGACTCTAGAGGCTCTGCTGTTTATTTACACTGATGTGTCTGATAGAAAACCAAAGTAGCATATGTCACAAGTGAGATGGTATATGCATAAAAATTTTAACTTTCAATTGAAATATTCACAAAGGAAAAGCATTAAACGTTTAAGTGCATCAATTACTAAGAACAATAAAACAGTAGCAACCATGTGTTAAATCAGCTCATAAAGGCCAAATAACACATCAAAGGCATCTAAAATCTGCAGTAATGAGTGATTCTCCCAGTCTTTAACATTACAAAGTCAGTTTTAAAATTGCACATGAGAAATTACACAACAGCTTTTAGTCCATTATCCATTCTCAAATGTATATATCACTTCGGGAGACTGCTGCAGTTTTGGAGCTAAGGACAGGTCCTGTAGGCTGGAAAAGGTTACTAGGATGTAGGAGGAGTAATTTAGTGCTGAGCAAGTTGGAGCCTTCTTCCTCCTGCCTCCACTTCTTCGTTTACCAATCTCTTTTGCCCCTTCAGTGTTTCCATGATTGGACCTCCACTTTATTTAACCTCAGATTGTTGGTCTTCATTTTTATAGTATACGCAAAGCAGACACTGCTGCTTACATGGTTAATGCTTTGTGTCAATTCTACGTATTCTTTTTTCATAAATTTTACCATGTTAGCTTTCTTAACCTTACTAAACCTTTCAGGCAAAAGACTAGTAATTCTTTTTGTGCTAATTTCCTTTCAAAGCAACAATTTTGTATACAAGTAACTACGAATAAAATGCTATTAATCATAAAATCATAGAATATTTAGGGCTGGAAAGGACCTTAAGATCATCTAGTTCCAACCCCCCTGCAAGGGGCAGGGACACCTCCCACTAAACCATCCCACCCAAGATTATGTCCAACCTGGCCTTGAACACCACCAGCGATGGAGCATTCACAACTTCCCTGGGC
>JASSUY010007518.1:0-11651 GCA_032466535.1 Forpus xanthops
CCGCCCCCCCCCCCCCCCCCCCCCCCAAGTCTGAACAAAAGTATCTTTTACTGCAGTTTTGGGAACTTCATGCAAATGGCAGTTTTTACACATCAATCGTCAGTTTAATAACACTAATGATAAGAGGGGAATTAACGGTAATGGGCTGACTTTGTGGCAAGCACATCAGAGTTTATAGAGAAGTTCCTGCTATGTCAAACTTCACAGCCTTGTGTTATCAAAAGCACTAGCAATGAGAATTAAGATTAAACCATTGACTCGTTAGCAAGCTGGGTTTACTGAATCACAACTTTCCTGCACAAAGATTGATTATTTCAAAATCCATTGTACCAGATAGGGAGAGATAGCGATAGTCTTCTGGGACAGCAGGGAGCCGTTTACACAACAAAATACATTTGCCAGGGGATACAGATCTGACTGAGCAGGCTCAATATCTCTCTCAGTTAAAGTAATACTGGTTAGTCTCTCAGCCTTCCCTGAGGCACAGCTTGGTCATTCCTTCTCCTGTTCCAGCCCACTCCTGCAGCCACAGTACTCTGCAGTGTTTAAAGTCCAGTCTGGCATCCATCACTCCTATGAGTGACCCCAGTGACTTCACAGGTGCTGGTTAGACACATTCATGCTGCAGGATCAGTGTGGGAAGAGGAAAATGGCATTATATTAATGACTAGGGCACTGAGAATAAATGGGTCTTCCATGGATGGATGGATGACTACAAAGAGCCACGTTTTGAAGATGTGGCTTGAACATGACTACAGGAATGACACTGAATATGAGAAAAGCCATTTGCTTTCCCAACATGCAAATCTTTCTCCCAGATTTGTCAAAATGCCAGCTTTTGACACAAAATACCACAGGAGAAGCGAGTGACAGCACATTTTTAATAATACTACAAATGTCTGCTTAAGCAGGCATAGTAGTTTCCCATGACAATTATGGTCTAAGGACAAATGTGACATCTCTTGCATCTTAACTCCCCTTTTTATCCAGGCAGACAGACACAGTCCTACACCCTGGGTCACTTCAGCCTAGTTCTAATGTGGGAAGTACAGATCCAAATTACACTTTGCTTCCTCCTACTCACCTTTGGCTATGATCAGGCCCCATTAATAAATTGCTTTACAATTGAATCCCATTGCCTGTAGGGCATCTTATTTTCCTCAGACCCCTCACTGCCTTCTCACATTGCCTGTTGGTTTGATGCCATGATTTCCAGCTACAGGCTATTAAGGACTGAATCTTGCATCCTGAGGAAGATGAGCCATATCCACAGAAGCATCTGAATAACAAACTTCCCCAAGTCAGAACCCTTCAGTTTGGCCATATTTCCTGGTTCATGACCCCACAACATCAAACAGCATCTCAGGTAAAGAAGCCTACATTAAGGACTGCTAATTTAACTGTGCTGTGTGTCCATCCTCCTGCCACGTGTGGGCTTCGCTGAGAATCAAGTTTTGGAGAGGAGAAATGAAGCCTGCTCCCTTATCCATATTTACAGCATGCGCTTTCACTGATGATTTCCATGAGTAGGCAAGTGAAAAAATATGTTTTTAAGTACTACAAAGTCTGCTGAAGTATCACAAAAAGGCCGAAGGCAGGCCAGTGCTTATTATGCACCAAAGGAATGAAATAGTATCTTCGGGGACAAGTTGTTTTACCGTCAAGCAGTAGCCTGGGAGAACTGTGGGAGCTGAGCTGTCTCAGCCATGAGCAAATTAGGAAATGACAGGAGCTTGTAGGTGCTGTCTGTGTGCAAGGTCAGAGGCAGAGGAGCAGTTAAACCCTGTTTCTGAGGTACTGCCCCTGTGAGGGTAGATGCGTAAAAGATAGCTGGAGAGGGACTTTTTATGAGAGTGAGTAGTGACGGGGCAAAGGGAAATGGCTTTCAATTGACAGGAGATTTAGATCAGATATTAGGAAGAAGTTCTTTACTGTGAGGGTGCTGAGACACTGGCACAGGTTGCCCAGAGAAGCTGTGGCTGCCTCATATCCGGCAGTGTTCAAGGCCAGGTTGGACGGGGCTTTGAGCAACCTGGTCTAGTGGAAGGTGTCTCTGCCCATGGCAAGGGGTTGGAACTGGATGACTTTTAAGGTCCCTTCCAACCCAAACCACTCTATGATTACAGGTTAAAAAAAAATGGTGAGAAATAACTATTCCATTCAACATCATCAATGTTGCTGGGGGATACAAGGTGGCGTTAGCAGTGGGTTTGGGTAAGCAAAGAGCAAAACAGCACAAGGAACATACACGTATGATGTGTCAGCACACACATGCTGAAGGATGAAGTTGCTGGATTTTTGCTGCACTGTCACCATGACATCATGCTCCTAGCTGTTTGCATCACAGACCTTGCCATGCTGAGTGCCTCTAAATGAGAACATGAACTTTGTGTCCCCTAATCTGCTGCTGCTCACCACAATCCAGCCCCTGACACTACTAGTGAGAACAGTAACAATCTTCTTCTTCCCACAAACCTACGCTAGAATTACTCCATAACCAAGGTCTAGCCCCAAAAGTGAGTCCTCAGCCAGTGAAGCAATGCATAAAGATCACGGCTGGAGCTGGGAACATGACTCAATTTCTCGCGAGTCTGAAGGAGTCACAGTTCCTACTGAAAAAAATGGGAGCTGTGCATCCTTAACCTTTTGCTGCAGGCTGGTATCCACTCCGAACACCATCTCAGAAAATACCACTGCTTCATCAATACCTTTGTAATTCAAAAAAAAAAAAAAGCATCTGAAGAGCTTTGCATGGTAAACATCTGAAAAACACTGCTTTCCAACCCTGCAGCCAGTTGTTCTATAATATCTTCTGCTTTGTGCTGACAACCTTTTTCCCTCCAATCATTCAGACACAATGCCTTCAGGTCTGTCTAAGTAATGTAATTTACTGGAGTGGAATTCCCTTGATACCTTCTGCAGCACTCAGTGACAGTATCATTTATACTCTACACTGTCATGCCATGACACTGATACATTGGCTTTCATCCCTCATTCAGCAAAGAGGGTGCAATTTCACCTTCCATTGTGCCCTTTCACAGACTGCGCGTACAAATTCCCTCCATTCATTCCTAATTACAAACCTCTGCTGAAATACTCTCATTAGATTTATATTTCTCACTCCAAAGTGTCAATCTTATTTGAAAATTCCAATTTTCCGGCAGATTCATCCATTAGCAGCAACCTCCAAAGCATTCCTTAACTGAGTGCATTAGAAGTGAAGCTGGCAGAGCAGACACACACTTAAAATACACCATTACAGCAAATCTCCATTGCTAATGTTTTTGCATTATTCGAGCACGCAGTAAGGAGCCTTTGACCAGCCAGCTCTGTTCCTTCAGCAAGCCACAGGCACAAGCCAGCAGTCAACTGCTGTGTCTGGCTCTGCTCTCATTGTGAGGTGGCGTAGCATCCCCAAGCATCTTGCGTTCCCTGTGGGTGCAAGGGCAGGGATTGCTGGCTGACTGGGATCTGCTGCCGCTGTCTCAGAGGACCTCCTGCTACATCACAGGGAGCAGCAAGAGCCAAGGTGGCTGCTTAAAAGCTTCCAGAAACTGAAAGCCATAGAAGGAGTTTATAACAACTGTAAAAGTGCCTGTGTGCAGCTTGTTTGCTGTGGGAAAGCTAAAAATAAAACAAGCTGGGGGTTTCCTGAAGTAGCAGATCTTCTGAGATACAAGCCAACAGGTTGTTACAGCTCTTCAGATGAAAATCATAACAGCATTTGCTTCGGTTGCTTATGCTAATCCTAATTTAGTGGCCACATGCAGGGCTGTTCCCTTTAGAGTACGTCCAGAAAACACAACTCTACAGACTCCACAGAGCAGCTCTGGTTAGAAGAACAAAAAAGAGATCTGTTTACCTCTGCAAGAGAAAGGTGAACACCTTAAAAACCTCATCACCATACAAGGGAAAAAATAAAGAGCCCAGCAGCGAGTATTGATAGTTGCACAACGCCATCACTAAAAATAGCCCGTGTGGTGATACCCCTGGAAAAGACCAGCATGTCTCATCCAGCTGGAAAGCGTGGCAGCCGTGAGCAGCGCATGAGTGCCATCGCTGCATGACACAGTCTCTCCTGCCGTTATCTTCAAAGCCATCAGATTTGAACTCATCTGCATTAGGTGCAGGAGGGGAGGAGGAGAAGACATAAGAGAAAAACCCCACCTCTATATCTGTACCAAAAAGGGAAAATTCCACAGAAAAAATAACAAGCACTTATGTTGCTTGTCAGCAACTGGTCACCTTCAGGACCAAGACATCCAGGCAATTAAAGCAGATGCAATCCCCAGCAGCAACCACTGCTGTGGAAATTAATTATTGCTTAAGTTCTGCCCATTCCCACCTGAAACATTTAAAACCCTGATTACTGCATTAGCCCTCTTGCCTTTCATACTCTGTCGAGGCAGGAGCCGGTCCAAAGCATGAGCACAGATATAAAAGCAGAAATAAATGTTTCAGCAAGACAAAAGTAAGGCAACAATAACAAGCACCAAGCTCTCCTAAGAAGAGAGGGAGGGCTACACCAAGCTAAATTAAAGGGATTTCGTATTGCATAATAAAAGACTCACCGCCAACAGCATGGCTATTCTATGGAACAAGCACATGTGCCTCTAAGAGCCTCAGCACCCCACATCCTCCGTGCCATACAGCATTACTCAGAGCAAAATCCTACTGTATTACGCAGCCCGATTCTGAAGACCAACGCCTCTGCTACCCTGTCAAGCCTGGAAAACCTGGGAAGGTCACAAGGCAACAAGAAAGCGATGAAGCTCGAGCTGGCATGCAGCAGAAAGCAAGTTTTCAGCCTCTACCTTTGGTTCTGCAGCTTTTGGATAGATGCTTTCTCTACTCATCCATTGCAAGAATGACACAAAACTGAGATGCTTGACGTGCACCGGCACACTCATTCTCTGGAAATGCCACAGCTACTTAATGAGTGAAGCTGAGACAGCACCAAACCTGACACCATGAAGTCACAAATTTCCCTGCATATGCTGACATCTCTTTAATGCTTCTTTGGACACAAGATGATGTATCAATTAATGTGGTCAGAACAGATTTAGTAGCTCAAGATATTGCAACCAATTTATCAGATTCCTAACTAGATTCCTAAATCTACATTTCCTAGGTAAATACCTGGAAAAGCTACTGAGGCAGCATATTTCAATACCATCACCCTAAAAAACAAATAAAAAGGTTTTTATGTGCCAGAAGTTAACCCTGAGAACTTGTTTCTTGATTCTCAACAGATACGTATAGTTTTCCTTTTTTCTTTTTCTTTGCCAGAAGATAAAGGTCTGGATCAACAGTTCAAGTTACACCAGTGAAGCTTTGAAAGGCTGATTTTAAAGATCTTTCAGTCCTCTCCAAAGCTGCTTGTTCCAGAGAGCAGAACAATCCTGCTTCCAAAATTCTTTCATCACCACCTCTTACTTATGCACTGAGCACAGCTCCTTTTTTATTTTTTTTAGGTAAGTTGATGAATTAACCCAGCTAGACCACACTGCGAATAAACTTTGCCTCTCCTTCCAGCACAGACCCATTCACAAGCACTTAACTCTAAGACTCACCAGACGGAGCTGAAGTTGCAGGCCAGTCAGTCATCAGAGCTAAGAGAAGGATTATGCTTGCTCTACAAATTCTGAAGCATTTGAATCTTATTTTTAGTTGTACACAAAGGGCAATAAATGGAAAATCTTATTGTAACCACAGCTTTTTCATGGCCACCCACACTTCCAACACCTACAGCAAAAGTATATAAATACAAAAACCCCAGAACTCATGGCTCATCTGAAGAAGAGACGCAAACTAGATAATTGCTGCTGCTTTTTTCCAGTTTGCATTTAGAGTGCCATTATATTCTGTTAAACATCAGGGGCAGCTATTTGCATACCTACTGTGTGCTGGATTTTCATACAAGCATAGAATAGTTAGGGTTGGAAATGACCTTAAAGTCACCTACTTCCAACCTCCCTGCCATGGGCAGGGACACCTCACACTACACCAAGTCACCCAAGGCTCTGTTTTCATACATTTAACCAGTTGTTTCCTCTGAGTTACATGGTAGAGTCCTTCTCTAACTTCACTGACCACTAACCAGTTTTTAAATGATGAAATGGAGGAGGTGCCTCTCCCTAACTCTCAGTTTCTCCCCCCACTTCCCAAACCTACTAAGGTACAAGGAGTTAATGCTTCACTTACCTGTGAGAAATTATGCTGAATACTCTACCCAGAAACTGGCAATTGAAAAAAATCCCTTTACACTCATAACAGTAGAAGAACTTCAAACAAACTGCTGTCAAGAATGATTTCATTGTGTTAAAATCTACTTTACTTCAAGCTGCTTTGCAAATTACTCTTTAATTTTATAACCCAAAACTTCCAAGTCTGCAATGATGCCAGTTTACTCTCTAGTCTGTCCTGTGCCCGATTCTTTCCATTTACCAAAAGGAACACAAGCATGAACCTAATTATCTTCAGAAAAACTTGCAGAAATCTAATTCAGTTAGCTGAGTAAAGAAGAAATAAAGAAAAAAGGTCTATCTTAAGACCAAACTCAACAAGCTTGTAGACGATGCCGATGCTACCACCTCTGGGGATGGAGAAAGGAAAGGCAACAGTATCATGTCATTAATTACCTTGCTGCCTCTGAAAGCGCAAGTCATTGCAGCCAGAAAAGCATCCACTCCAGCACTTTTACTTCTCAGCTCTTTGCAAATCATAACAGGAAATACATCCCACAAGCTAGCCAACAGTATTTAACAAAATAATCTAAGACAAAGGGCTAGCTCTGGAAAAATGTACTTTTACCTGCCCTTGCTCATTAACTGTGAGCTAGATCCTCTATTACCTTCCCACAGCCCATGGCCAGCCCAGTGCAGAGCTGGCTGCTCCCTCCACACGCCACTGAAATCAGTGTGTGCTTCTGTGGAGAGGATTTAGGTCATAGGACCCATGTGTTGAATGCTGCAGAATGTGGGCATCTAAGTAATACAAAAATAAATGGGTCATACACCACTGAGAACAACCACACCATCCCCAGGCTGGGCACTGAATGACTGTTCAGGGCTCTGCCAGCGAGAGAGGACAGGTTGAACAAGCAGTGAAAACAAAACTGATGTGGTGAGATGGAGTTTACTTTTCACTGGTTTGGGTGACAGAGAAAGTTGATCTCGCCATCACCATCTCTCAGTCTTTTCTATAAAAAGAAGTAAAACACAAAGCAACATGCAAGGGCAGGTAAGCTGTCCCGTGGAGACAGGCCAACATCTCTCCCCTCCTCGGTAAGGGGAAGTGCCACCAGCCCTGTGTGGTGGGAGAGCTGTGACTCAATGCCCTGGGCTGACACACGCAATGTCACCTGCCGCAGGGAAAAATAAAACTCCTCGCCACAACACAGCGGCCACGTGGGAAACACCGAGTCAACAGATCAGTGACACTGCCTGCCCACGCAGCCTGGTACACCACTGGGGCGAGCAAACAAACAAACCTGTGGTCAGCGCCAGCAGAACAGTTTATTTCAGATGGTGCGCCACACTGCCACAAACACCACCATCCTTCCCTCCTCCCTTGTACCAGCCAAACACAGCCAAACACAAGCAGGATGCTCCTCCTGGCCACACGGCCCGAGATCACCATGCATACCTGGATGAGAATGCCTCTGGCACGGGGCTCTTGGTCACAACCATCCAGAGCAGGACTTCAGCTCACCACCCACCTCATGTGTTCACATGCAGAAGCTGTGTGTGAAGCTATACCAGCACTTTTCAGACCAGACTGATTATATCTGTCAAGACATATATATGTATTTCAATTATATACTTACATATATATGTCTATTATATATAGATATATTTTATTTATACACACACACGCATACATATGTATATATAAATAAACCCCCATGTTTAATCAACAGATATATTTGCAATAAACACCTACCAAAAGCTGTGCCTGGCAGCTACCCAGGGTTGGGGTGCAGCCTGCCTTGAGTACAGTGTGCCCAGGAGTGCCTGATCACACCAAGGGACCAATGCAGTGCTGGTAGGGGTCAATGGCAGGGGGGCAGCATGAGCAACCAAATCAACTAGCAACAAGGAACATTTCCCTTAGACTGTAGGAAAATGCTTGTTGGCATTTGCGAGCACTATGTTCAGGACAGCATGCCATGGGAGGCTGTGAAGCTCCCCAGGGTGTGGGAAGCATGAGATAGTGCCTGATGCACAGAGCCCCGGTATGCCAGTAACATAAAATGGGTAAAAACACACCTTCCCCACTATAAAAACAGCACTCCAGCAGGCAAATGTGCCAGAAACGTTGTGAAATCCAGACATTGCCATATCTTGCCTCAAAATCCAGGAGGATAAAACCATCATGTCCTCAGGTATGTCCATGGCTCTTGGGAACTGGGTTTGGTACTGAGTGTTAGGAGTGTTCGCAAGTCAGTGTTCAAAGAGATGCGACTTTGCCTCCAAAAATCCAATTTCCTTCTTAATTCAGCCGAGTTACCTGACCTTTCAGTGCAGATTTTTAAGATACGTTTTTCCCAGGCTGTGGTAGGCGGGTGACAGACATTTAATCACCAGAATCTGCATCATAAAGTTTTACATTATTTACATCTGCCTACAGATGGCTGTAGGACAGGCTTCAAGAAATCCACTCTAAAATTTCTGAAGCATTCTGAAGAGCTCATACCTAGCAAATAGGAAATCTGTATGGAGGCGTTTCTGCGGTTTGGATTACCCTCTTTTGTTTTTCCTCAACAAAGCACTTAAATGGCTGGATTCTGACCACTTGACAAGCAGCACAAGTCAGGACAGTTTATTAGATGCAGAATGCTGTTGATGGGATGTTATTTTTGCTGCTCTTAAAGGAAAACACAGAGGGGTAAGACAAAAGGAGAAATGCGAACAGCGTGTGGAAATTGCTAGGATTCACCACCCGTCTCTGCTGGGATGCAGAGCAGCACTGCCCCAGCATCTGCTCCAAGCCACAGCCACATCCCCAGTGCCTGAGCAAAGCCCCATCCATACACTACCATGAGCAACTGTTCAGGATAACAAACTGTGAGTTGCTCAGCAAAGAGTACAGTTTTTTCCATAATTCCCGTACTCCCTCATTACCATACACATGGTCTAACCTGCCAGGGATTAATCCCCAGAGGACCTGGAGAACTATTTTTTATCTCAGCCCATGCACCTTAACAGGGTTTTGCAATCTGCTCTGCCAGAATAAGGAAGATCCCTTTTGCTTTGAATTTAAACATCAAATGTGTATTATTTTTATGGATTTCATACTAATCAGTATCCTTGGTTTTATAAAAGCTAAGTAATAAATGGAAGGAGGCCGGGTGAAGGCATACTCATTTAGGAAATACTCTGAGCCCTGGAAAAAGCAAGGAGAATATGGTTACAGCTGGGTCAGCCTGGTGCAACTGCTCTTTCTGACAGGGCTAATGAACAAGAGAAAGTTTGCTTCTCTCTGTGGGAATTGCTATAGCAAGGTAATTGTCACAAGCAGAGTTTGTATCAAAACAAGCCAGCCATTGGGAAGCACTCAGAAATAAAGTAAGCAATCGGCAGCTTGCCCTCACATCTGCTTCTGTCAGCACAGGGCTACATACACAATGGGTATAACCCTGGCCAACAACCTAACAGGTGATACATGTGTTTCCTAGAAGACAGAGCACACATCATCTTTTAAAAGGTGAATGTATCTTGAGCACAAGACTACAGTTAAAAAAAAGTAAGGAAAATACGTATTTGATGACAGTTTCTATATCCTGGTTTTCACGTTTATTTGGCCCTCAGACCTATTTTCCTGTTGGAAATGGAGACTTCTGATTATCTGCAGCTCAAGAAGCACCAAGACAAACTTTCTATGCACTTCTTGGAATGAGAGGGTTTTTGTCTATTTTTGTCCATTCAGTTTCGGCTGTTTTTTTTTCCAAGACCTAAAAAGAAGCCCTTTTTGAAGTTATTTCCTCCAAAAGGGTTTTTAATAGTGAGTTCACAAGATGCCCAATGATAAGCTTTTCAAGTATCATGAGAAAAGCCTGCAAAAATTTATGAATAAGGCTTCCAGACCTCATGGGAATGGTGCTAAGTAGGACTAATGAACAATGTGTTGCTTCTGCAGGCCTAGCTGTTAACAATTCTTATTTTCAAGTTTTCTTCTTCCCTTAAGACAAGTGCTAAAAACAAGTTTCAAAACAGACCCAAAACTGTCCTGCAGTCACATGATTCCTGCTAGTGCAGGTTTGATTAATAATTGTACCGCATATTGTGAAGCTCACGATGAAATGGCAATGCCCCCCTTTTTCAGAAACCAAAACCAAACTAACAACTTGTAAGGCCTATTTGACAGCAAATTCCATGACGAACACGCTCTTTCTCCATTCCTTACTGCCTTCACTACTATTTTTCCCGATACTAACTGCACAAGAAAATATTTTCCCCTCTCTTTAAAAAATGAATCTCTGTCTGCATTAAAACCCCTGTCCTCCTCTGCAATAGATTTTTCAAGATCTAAATAATTCTTCTGGTGTCACATAAGCAAATAAAGTATTCCAAATGAAGGTATATTTCTAATATAAACTCTTCAATTCTAAAATACTCTGTATTTTCAGAAGTAGCATTCCAAATCGGTTTCTAAGATTACCAACTGTGTGAGCGTTCAAGAAAAAACTGACCAGCAATGACTGCTGTGGTCAGCTTCACTGCCCTGTGCTGACTAATTATTGAAATGACTTGCATAATTTTGTTACTGCAGTGATTGAACAAGGGTGGGAACATGCACAGTGCCACACTGTGAACCACGACTTTAATGATTTCTGGCTCAGGCAGCCTTTTGTCAAAGCTACTCTGCCCCATCATCTTCAAGATGAAAACCTGCTAACCACAACGAGAACTGCTTTTATTTAAAAAATTAAAGCAATGAAGTTGTGTTCAAGACTTTTTTCAAACTCAGCAGCCCTGAGGTGTCCCACCCCCTGGACAGCACATCCATGCCATACTTATAATGGTCCAAAGAACTCCCACCTGCAGATCCATGCCAGAACGAAGCTCAGAACCGCAAACGAGTTAAAAAGGATCAAACCTGTTTTCCCCCTCTAGAACTGCCCACTGATTTGGTGCCAGTCTTGTACTATGTGAGGTTTGAGAGGAGGATTTAGCCATGATGAGGGGACAAAACATGTGCACAGCATCACAGCCACTCCCTGTCCTAGGATGAAAAATCAAAGCACAGGACATGCACCAGGAGCTATGAACCAAGACTGAGGAGAGAGTACGGAGCCTGAGGCCTCCTCAATCCCCTCTGACCCCAGCAGACCTGTGCATGGCTTTCTCCACCCTCTTACAGTCAGGTGGAGCAGATAATTCTGCATGGAGGGCACTGGAGGTGACAAATTACTACTGATGGTTAAACGGCCTTTCGGGGCATCAGGCTGAAAGGAGAAGCAGCACCAGGGCTCCTTCAGGGGAAGTATTCTGGAAACCCCAAAGGAGGAGGTTATGGGTTCTATGACGAGATAAATACTAGGAGGCCTGCAGTCCTGTCAAACTAAAGCAGAGCATATTGTCATGGGTTCAGCAGCAGCAGTCATTTTTCTTTAAGCAGTAGCTGGTGTAGCACTGTGTTTTGGATTT
>JASSUY010007519.1:0-23402 GCA_032466535.1 Forpus xanthops
CTCTTTGCGTGCGGCCATCCAGCCAGTTCTTTATCCACTGAGTGGTCCACCTATCAAATTGATGTCTCTCCAACTTAAGAGACAAGGATGACATGTGAGACGGTGTCAAACACTTTGCACAATTCCTGATAGTTGACATCAACTGCTCTACCCCTGTCCATGACTCTGGAGTGGTTTCTGCCAGTTTTGTCAGGCACCTCAGTGAGCAACGCCTTAAACATTGTCCCGTGCTTCAGACAACTGTTTTAAGAGCTCTTCTACTGCACAGGAGACAAGTAGACAAGGAAGAAATGCACGCCATTGGCTATATTTCATTACGTGAGCCTGGCTGTACTTCTCTGGAAGCACCTCTGTTTCACCCTGTTTGTTGCTTGGACCTAGGAAGGTGGCTTCCACCTGTGGCTATGCTGTGAAGGTGGTGATGTCTGACTGAGCAAAGAGCTGTGTGATCATGGTGGGGTCCACTAGTGCTGCTTTAAAGATGACTCAGAGGCCACAGGTGCTCAGTGGATGTCGCAGATTCCACCTGGCAAGGTTTTCCCTCCCATGGTCGCCTCAGGTTGCTTTGGTCCCCAAACCCATGGGCCTCTAGGTGGGGGAGCCACCATGGCATGGCCATAGAGTCACCACCTGCCACGCAGAGCAACCGCCAAACCACCAGGCAATAATCTGAGTAATATTTGATATGATAAACTGAAGGCAAAAGCCAAACAACACAGGGCTGTACTTGCCGCTCCCAGATCTCCCTGCTCTCTAATTCCATCAGAAAGCCTCTATGGGTGTGTTGGTAAGGATCAGTCTTTGAGCCACCCCATAGGTGATGGTGGGACTGGGTAGTGCCATCTCCAGCTCTGCAAAGTCTTTGCTTTTGACCTTTCACCCCTGAAAATGCTGCTGCTCATCTTTTAAGTGCATATAGAATGCAAACAAAGGTTGATGGTTAACCTCAGCTGCCTTGTGCTCATGGTAGTAAATGCCAGTGATGTTTATCAGAGGATTTGCTCTCAAGCATGGGGAGCACTGAAGTATAACAGGAAGTGAGGAGAAAATATGTGCAAAAACAGGAACAGGAAGGGAAACTGGGTGTGAATTTAAGAGGCAGAAGTTGCACTGGATGAGGCTGAAGACCAGACAGCCTCGGGGAGGAAGAGGTGAGGTGGCAATTGATGTCAGGTGAGATGCAGAGGGTGAATACAGGCAGCAGTTGGACTGTTCTGTCCCTTCCAGAGGCACATATTTGCTTTCTGGCTTCAGCTCTAGCAGGACTCTGGGGCTCTGTGCATTTGTATATCACTTCTGAGGAGGGCCACGAACATATGCAGAGATGGAGAACCACCAAACTTGTCCTGTGAATAAAGTGCAGGCATGGAGCGATGATGCTCCTAAGCCCACGCTGAATCCCATGGAATGGGGTGAATCCCAGGGATATCAATAAGCTCTAATTCTCCAGAAGCCGTTTATGTAAAAACTTAGTAGACAATGCTAAAAGCTTTTCAGTGCAGAGAATAATGAATGCAATTCGCTGTTGTTGCTGCTACTAATCTTACTACTAATAACTACTACTGATAACTACTACTAATAATACTAGTAATAACTACCACTTACTGCTAAGCAGCTACTGTTGTTGCTATTACTAATCTTACTACTAATAAAGAAACACTCTTTCTTCCCAATAATTGCATTTGAAATATTTTCCTGTTAGAAGCCAGATAAACTTATTTCCCAGAGAGAGGGATTTTTCTGACCCACAGTGGTGTGGCATGTCATGGTAGTGTAAAGCATGGAACCCCTGCCTGTGACCAGCAGCAGAGGGATAACTGCTTTCCAGGTATCCTGCTCCCTAGGGTTGCTCACACCAGCACTGCTCCCATGCAAGTGAGGAATCACCACCAGCCTGCAGAGGAGGAGAAGACCATAACCAGTCCTATAGAAGAGGATTTATTTAGTCCAGTATTTTGCAATGAGTAATGCAGCAGGCACACTCTCCCAAGCCTCGGTCCTGTGTGAGGAAAAAACACAAAGTGCCTCAACATATGTGGGGCTGTCCTTGGGAAAGGGACGGATTTCCTTCCTGCTGCAGTTGTAGGGTTGTGAAAGGGAGGCACCGCACGGCCCAACACAGCAGAACAAATCTGCTGTGTGTCATGGACACACACCTGATAGCTGCATGTTACTATTAGGTTGCTCTTTTCTTTGTCTTTCTGCTAGGAAAAAGTGAATTGAAAGCAAACCCAATGATTTCCTGAAGATCAAATATGCTGGCATCATGCTTCGCTGGAGGCATTGCTTGTGGGACAGGAGGCATGCATGGTTAACAGGAGGCATGCAGGTTCCAAGCTGGAACAAGAGGGAGATGACCTCCTGAGCAGCCTGCAGGACATACCCTACAGCTCCACTTGGCACCTTTCAGCCTTACTTAGATCCCTACAATTCAGTCTGAGGCCTAATGTAGCTTACATCAGTCATACATGGTGCCAGCCAAACCCAGAGCACCAGGGTTTCAGATCTGATTGCACTGACTGAGCCATTGCTGAGCCCTTTCTCACTGATGAGATGCCCAAAGATGGACGGGGTGCAGGGGCCCATGCCAGTTTCTCATGCCAAACAGGCACTTAGCTCTCAGTGATGGGATTTGGACCCCTAGGTGTTTGTATGTGTCTGTGTCTCTTACACCAAGAAAGTCATTAATAGACACTCTGTTTCCATGGTGTGAATCTCATTTGAATTCTTCAAGACACTGACCTTTTATGAGACATGGAAAAAATGCCATAAGTAGCAGCTTTGATAGCATTTAAAACGCATTTCCCGCTAGGAGCACACATCCAGCAGAGCCTGCTTCAAAATGAAAAATGACTTCATTTTAGTTTCAATTTCATGTAGGGAGTGCTAAACCTATAGTTTTTTTTTAAGCAGACTTTCACTCAGTGTTTACTGCTTTCATGCTTAATGCTTAATTTCTTTAATATCCTTGGGTTTCTTAATCAACTGTAGTATAACCTCACTTACATGGCAACACATGAGGTGCTTTGGTCCTTCCCCCACTTTGCTCAGTGAGTGCCCTGAGAGTTATTGCTGAAGCTTGCACTTCATTTTAGCCGGTTTCAGCTCAACCGCAGAGTCCTACTTTGTCAAATAAAACCATAGACAAGTGAGAGGCGGCTCAGCCTTTTGTTTCCAAACAATATAACGTAGAAGTTCATGCATCTTCCTTTGCCAAAAAGGGAAAAAAAAAATCAGGAAGGCAAAGGAGATGTTTAAAATATTTTCTTGAGCTGCACAATGATGAGCGCTTCCGGGTTTACTGCAATCTCTCTTGCCAAACATGGTAAGGAAGTGACTCTGTTCCCCACAGCACACACTTGCAAATAGCTCCTTTCAGCAGCCGAAGGAAGTGAGAGACGGCTGCTCTGCTCCTCTTTACTGCTACTAGCTCCAGTTCAGAGAAAGCCATCAATCTGCATATCAGTATTTGCATCGAATAAAGGAGGAAGTGATTAGAAGTTCAAAGATATGGCCAAACACCTGACTTGTGCTTCATTTACCCAAAATATTAAAATAAAAATGCAGTCAAGTTTAGGATTTCCATAAAAAGGAGCCCAGAGAAAGGAAAGCGGCTGTACCAGATTTGGGATCCAAAATGCCTGAGGCTGGTGGCAACACTTTGCTGTCTTAGAGTCATAGTATCACAGAATAACTTGGGTTGGAAGGGACCTTAAATATCATCTAGTTCCAACACTACTTCTATGGGCAGGGACGCTTCCTACTAGATATATTCCAGGCTTTACCTCCACTCCTGATCACAGAAACACGGCACCTAAAATTTGCATAGAGCCACATTTGTCCCCATTTCTCACCTGTGGCTCAGCAGTTGCTCTGACCCCTTTACACTAAAGCTGCACCATCTACCAAAACTCAGCCTTTCACCAGGGGAGCTAAATTACAGCGCCCTATCACTTCTGCATGAGCTGGGGTGTTCTACGCAGAGACTTGAGAGCAGTACAGGGAGGAGGAAGGTGGCTCATGTGCTTATGTGTCTTTTCCCTTCCTCCTACCTGCAGCTGCTGCTGGCTGGCCATGTCCCTAGCAGCGCAGACAGTGGGGTGTTGCCCACAACTGCCGTCCCCACACTTCATAGAATTCATAGAACAGTTTGGGTTGGAAGGGACCTTCAAAGGTCATCTAGTCCAACACCCCTGCAATCAACCCCATGCCTCTGAATTTGTCCACCTGAATCACTAACTTCAAGAGTGTTAATCTGTGAACCATATCCTGATCACATTGTGAAATAATCGAATGGTGTATATTTGTACTACACGGTGTGAAAAGCTTTGCATTCACTCATTTTCACTGCGCTAACTCAATTCCTGATGAAATTTGCCCTGAGCAGAGTGAGATCTGTGGAACCATAGCAATTCACAAGCACAGCAGAGAGGACAGGTCTGGCTCTTGGATAGCTTCAGGCACACTCAGGGACCCAGAGAGGTGGCACTGAGCTGGCAAAGGCAACTGGAGAGACCTACTCCTGATAGTGACATACATTAAGATCTCAACTAACTTAAATAAATGCTAACTGCTGCTGAAGTGGGGAAGGCAAAACTTCACCTCTGAGGGGGGAGGTTTCCTTGGCTGTAAGCATGTTAAGATAAAGACCTCTCTTCATCAAGTCATTGAAGGCGTGATCTCATACCAACAGCAGATAAGGGGGCTGTAAAGGCAGGGGTGGATAGAAAATATTAGGAGCAGTAGACTTTGTTTTGCTTGACAAAGCACTCTCTGAACCAGTACAATGTACAAATAATAAAGAACTTAAAGAGAAAAGACTAACGGGGAAACCTGTGACCACTTGACAGGAGGAAGGCTGTGGTCTGCTGATTCAAACCCTGTATTTCAGCTGAGCTCTGCTCACAGCCTTCTGACCGCCAGGAAGGAGCACTAAACAATGATTCTGAAAGACAGGGAAAGATATCTTTAGGGACAATGGAAGGAATACCAGCAAAATTCAGCTCCTTATTTCGATTCCATACTCAGAGCAGCCAAACTTCATATGCAACTATAAATCTATGGCTTTCTGACCTTTTTGTGTTTCAATAGGAAATTATCTGAGAATTTCACTGAATGGTATTTTTTTATGATTTAAGAAAAGACTGTTGATTGTGGACCTTCATAACTGGTTTAGTAAATAAATATAAAGTTGAACAAAAGGATGACTTCATGTTTTCAGTAGCAATTTGGCATCAATTTTAGCAGATATAATAGTGCTGCATGCAAAACATTATTTCTTTTCATATCATGGCTGGCACAAATCAGATATCTTTTTTTCTGCAAATTCATCTCACAAAATTTGCATTTCGAGTATTAATAATACAGTATTAGAAGGACTCATTGACTAATGCTTTTTGCTCCCATTAATAACAGCTTCTGGAGGTAACTTCTGATAACTGAACTGATTGCATTCATTGATTGATGCAGCGATTAATATACCAGATTCCTGCCCCAACTTTTTCTAAAGGTAATTTATGACTGTAATATCCTGTGAAGATTAGATGCTTCAAAATTCTCACAGTTTACAAAACCGATTTATTTCCAAATCTTAGAAAGAGAGTAAGAAATAGAGGAGAATAGAAGGAATTGAAATAAATATCTGCTATACAACAATTTCCAAAGTGCTATTACAGTACTTCACTTCCCTTTTATCTCAAATTCAGTAGCTGCACAATAGCAGAACAATCTTTTTACTAAAGTTAAACTTTTTTTTAAAGTTATTTACATAATTTAATAGTTTTACTCTGGTTTTTTTCTTCTCATTATTTGCATTTTATTTACTATTTTCATTAATGCATTTGAGACTGCATTATTCTTCTTAAGACTATTTATATTGAGTAGCGATAGCTTGGGTTCTGTAATTTTAGAGTGCACCAGAAAAAAAGCCAAAATTATGTTTATACCTTATGAGTTCTCATTTCAGTCGTCTGAGTTTAAATTTCAAAGAATTAAACCAATAAAACTTTCTACATCAGCTTTGCCGTAGATTGCAAGAGGTCTCTTTTACTGAACGCTTGTTTCATATGCTTCCTGTGAATAAATTCATGGGCCTTGAGCATTGCTGAGATTATAATTGCAAGCATTTATGCAATAATGTGAGGGTTTTTGTACAGGAATTAGAGTGAGAAGCAATTGAGCATGTCAAGGGGAGGCAGGATGAGCGAGGTTATCAGTGGCGTTTTTAAGGGACATGCTTTGAAACCAGTGCAATCCAATTCTTCCATTATCGACCTTGGTACAAGAGCTTGGTCTAACATAAGGCATTTCTCAGTAAAATGAAGTGGCACAAGGTCACTAATATTGAAGAGGACAGGACCATCATTCAGGAGGACTGGAGGACCCTGTAAACTACAGCAACAGGAACAGGCTGAATTATAGAAATATGAATTATAGAAGCGCAGGCTGAAAGAAGAACTATGAATTATAGAAGCACAAAGTGCAAAACCATAGACACGTACTCACAAGAAGCAGGGTCCCTCTGTCAGAGGAAGAAAGGAAGACAGGGAGAATGTGAATCAGTGGCTTAAGATCTGGGAACCTGCGTGATACTATCGGGATTCAATCTCTAGGCACTGTGAGGAGTGCAACTGAAAGTCTGCTGTAGTCCCAGGTGGTCCTTTTCCAATCTTATGTTGCTCTATTTCTATGATTCATCACTCCAAGCATGTTCTGCAGAAAAAAGAAAGCTTTAGTAGAACTGTGCAGGGCATGTGTATGAATGCTTGGAGAATATTAAGAGTTGCTTTGCATTTAAAAAATTGAAAAAAAAAAAAAGAAATTAAACTGAAACGGGCACAAATAAAAGCTATTAAGATGATCTGGGAACTGAGAGTAACTGATAAAATGAGATTACTGCATCTTAGATTATTTAGCAAAAAAAAGTTAGGAAAGAGTAGGATTACTTTTCCTAAATTCATTACTCAAAGATGGCATACTAAAGAGGAAAACACATGACTGAAATCAGAGAATAAGGATGTCAGGCAGACCTGAATTTAAAAACTAAATTTCTGTCAGTTTTGGGAAGATGTATGAGGGAATTTCTACCTTTGCCTTTAGCCTGAGAGGCTGCCCACAGTTAGAGATGAGAAGATGGGTGGATGCTGCTGGCAGCTACTTTGGCATGTCTTGCAGATTTGCTCAGGGTTAAATTAATTACCCACATTAGCACCATAAACTGATTTTCCCCATCACTGGGAGAGGAAAAATGCAAACTCTGCACAAGTAGAAAGGAGAAATCATTACTGGCATTTTATAAATTCATTCCTAACAAAGGTAGCATGTAATGCTTACACATGATTTCTCTTTTTCTCTGTAATCTGTAGGACTAGCTCTTATATTTGAATTAGGATGCTTGAAAAGATTTGCATGGCTCATAGGGAAGCCAATGACCTGTGGATTGGGCTGGATTACACCTCTCCTTGCCTGTGTCTACCTGTGACTACCTGTGACTACCTGTGGCTATGGGCAGTAGTGGATTTAGCCTGTGGTTTTAGTGCCTGGTCCTCTAGAAGAATTACCGCTCTGGAAGAATTACCTTGTGCTTGGGTTTTGTGGAATGCTGGGAAGCCTGAGCATTGCCCCAGGGTGAGCTGGGGGAGGGTGTACCAGGCTAGGGTGGTGATTCAGCCTGCCTGCTTGTCTGCAGGTAATTAAATCATTCAAATAGAGCATAGTCCCATAACAAACAATGACTTATACTTTCTAGTGCTCTTGGGCTTTCCTCCAAGATATCACACAAGAACTGAAATGGCCCTGTCCTGTGTAGCTTCTGAGATAAGATGAGCTCACAGGTGGTAGTTGCCAATTTACGTGCAATGAAGTGCACAAGAAGTACTCAAGCTGTGAGCCCTTTTCAGGACATCTGCACTTCAGACATGAGGGAGTGAGAGGTTTGATAATCTGCATTAACAGACTGGGAAAAAAAAAAAACACCTTTTTTTTTTTTTTGCTGTAAACACAAAGAGGTGGTGAGAGTAATCCAGTTTGAAGAGCTATTGATTATAGAAATGAGCTGTACCTTAGGAGGTGACACGTGAACTGTTGCCCTGGTTTGCCCTGTTAACAAGCTGATTCACCACATTGCTTGAACTCTTCTTTCAGGAGTTCAAAACCAGTTCAGTGTGTCTCCAGACAGGAGATTTCATAAAGGAAAAAAAGTCTAGAAACATAGTTCATTTCTCCATGAGGTGTGTCCTATATTACATATGTCTAGCTCAATAGCTAGGTGGCTGAAAGATATTATTAGGAATAATTACAGACTATCTTTTAAAATGTACCCTTGCATGGAAGTGATATTGGCTAGAAAAAAGATGGAAAAAAAAAAGCTTCATAGATATTTTTTTATGAATGCATTCAGCACTACTGTACAATAAGTACCCATGTAACAAAAATGGTATCTTGAAGTAAAAACTTTGTCTTTTTTTTACTCTGCAAAATATTATGATGTATTGAAACAACTGTTTAGGTATTGCACTGACTCCATGGGCATCATTTATATGCCAGTATTAATGTGGCTTGGGCTTAATTCATTCTATTTCAGCTTACATTGAAAAGATTATTTTTTCATCAGAGTAACAAGCAGACAAGCTCATAGGAATATTAACGGGCATCCATGAGTGCCAAGAATAAAAAAAAAACCCAACAATGATAAATGCAGAGAAAGGGCATTTTGGAGTGACTTGCTAAAAGCAGTGTCTGAATTTCTGTGGGTAGGTGCATACTGCTGAACCCATGACACTATCCTCAAATTGTGCCTGTTATTATTTAAAGTTCTCATATTTCAGATGCTTATATCTGCTAAAAAATGAATTTATTCACCAAGTTTGCTGTTTGCTTCAAATTTTGCAGACAAACATCCATCTCAAGAAAGGTCCATTATTTTTTAACCCAGCTGCTCTTTGTAGTGCTGCTATCCTGCGTGAAGTTTGCTACCCTTGTTTTACATGGTGCTTTCAAAGAAGCTGCATGTTAACAAGGAACACTGTAAGAATTTCAATGACCTGATGTTTTTCAGTGTAAATTTGGTCACTGGACTCTACATGTCAGGTATTGTTTCTTCAAATCTGCTGGGAGAGGGAAGTCTTGCTAACTTTCATAACTGGATACAAGTGGTGATAATGTGCAAAACCGGAGTCAAGTTGGAAAGTGGATTTGAAAACAAAAAAGTAGGTGTCTGTGCAAAGCACCATTTTACTTCACAGTGAGGTTTTATTAAGATGTTCTGAATCATTTAGTGGGAATATGGAGAATTTTTGATGGAAAAATTTCAAAGGCCAATTTTTGCAACAAGTTCTGAAGACTCTGAATGCGTAATTAGTGACATTTTTCAATATCCTTATTTTGACCTGTCCTGTAAATCGGCATCTTCCAGAGCAGATTGAACTAATCCAGTGCATTTCTTCTGAAGAGGATGAGGAGGAGCTTACGTGAATCCTCTTACTATGTATGTTGTGGAGCACAGGGAGTGATTTTCACTCTGGGCAGACACAGGCAGCCAAGGCAGTAACCTTGAGAGGTTGTGGTATACACTTACCCTGTATCCCACTGTCCTCCCCCTTACTTTGTTTTGCATCCTGCCTGAGAAGTCTGGTGAAGCAAAAAACCACAGCCCCTGATCCTTGACAGAGCCAGATAATCCTGGTGCTGCAGAGGTTACTTTGCAATGGGAAACCCTGAGGGCTGTTCCATCTGGAGCAGCTATGGGACCCTGAAGCAAAAGCTGAGCATCATGGAAGTACATTGTGGGTACAGGGAGGTTGCTTGCAACCTGGCAGCTGTCTGTGGAATGGGCCCAAGTATTAATTTCCTCAGAGTGCCAAGGATAATGTAAGAAGGGCATCTGATTCAGCCTGGCTCAGACAGTATGGTTCCCCCATCTTTTTTCTTCAAATGACCAAACAATGTTGTACCTGCTTGCTACGAAGGGGAGCCAAGCCCAATGGTGTGTGAATGATGGTAGGCATGCTGCTCTGGCACCAGGCTGGACTGCCAGGCTCCCCCTCCTGCTCACAGCCTTGGCCAGGTGCTGCAGCCATCACTTTTGCTGCCAACAGCAGTGGTACTGCTCCGCTATATACCCAGGAGTCTGTTTTCTCATTCATCCACATGGGATTTATGAAATAGCCCTCTTACATCTCCGCCCATGCAGACAGTCAGTCATAAAGGAGAGAAAAGAAATCCAGCTTGTGGGGGTCACCACTTTTTTTTCTGTTTGTGTAGCCTGAGAAGTTTGCACACACAGTAATCTCCCCATCTGACAGAAAAGTTATGGACTGTACCATATTAATCTGTGTGAAAGCTAGAAGCAGCCACAAAGACTTACTTCCATGTTCACAAATGGGAGTAGGGAAGTAAAACCCCAAGAGCTGCTCTGAATTTTAAGTCAGCAAGGGCTTAAGCATGTGCGTGACTTTACCTGCTTAGATAAACCTGTGCTTAAACTTGGTGCTTGTGTTGTCTGATTGTGGTAAAAAGGTCCTTGGGACTCGCAATGAATGAGGACTCGGGGTATTTGGGGAGCTAAAAATAATAGGTTGGAACCTGCTTACCTGGTGCTGTCATGTCATTCCATTAATAGCTTGACTGCTCATATAAATAAAATTAATAGGATCTGACCTAGGTTTTTCATCTATTTGGAAATAATCCCCCTTCTGGGTTTTCAGCGCAGTTTCTCAGGCAGTTTTTATTTGTTCAGACTCTAAACAGATGGGTTGCTTCCAAATCATGTAAAATTCTGATTAAATTGTTGTGCTGGAGTCAACAGGTACATATTAAATAGGCTGTGAGATTACTTTCCATTCTGTATGGCAGCACCATGTCTAATTGAGAAAAGAGGAATGAGGCTGGAGGAACGAGCCACTGAGCTGCTTCAAGAGCTCAGATGGAGGCAGGGGAGTGATTACCTTATGAAGTCTGCAGACCTTTGACCAGAGGCTTCAAGGTCTCCTCTGAGGACTGATTAGCTTCATGGTTTTGTTTCCTTCTGGCTGTTTCTCATGCATATTTGGCATG
The DNA here is from genome assembly GCA_032466535.1 of Forpus xanthops. NCBI lineage: Eukaryota > Metazoa > Chordata > Aves > Psittaciformes > Psittacidae > Forpus > Forpus xanthops. The sequence goes on from JASSUY010007519.1 coordinate 11,053, forward strand.
CTGTAGGAGCAAGCAGGTGGAGGGTCCTTACTGTGGCTCGGGCAGAAATAAGAACAAAAAAGGATTCTTTTAAATAAAAGAAATGATTGTAAAAGTATTTCTAGATGGAGGATAAGGAAGTTCTGAAATCTTAGAATAGGAAGGAACGCCTTTATTTTACTTGCTACTGGTGGCTGTACTTCCTGTTGTGACCCCTCTGCAGAGTTTCATAACACCTCAGGGACTGCTAAGTCTGATGCTGCAATGAGGAACAAGGATTCCTAGTTCCTCTGTGCTGTCTGCCAGAATTCAAGGTCTCTTTTGTCTGGTGATGACAGAAATTGCAATAGGAACTGAACAGAAAAAAAAGTAAAATTCCCCAGTAGCTGAAGAAAATAACCACATTTGTGTTCACAGACTAGTTCTCCTGCACCTCAGTGTGTGTCATGAGTAATGCTCACGTGGTTCCTGAATGGAAATGGCCATGCTAATTTTGAAAGAGCTTTGTTAAAAGTCATCTGCACAGCCAGGCTGATTGGCAGAGCAGAAAAACAAGCACAGGATGGGAGGCTGGCGATGGGAAGGTAGCTCTGAAGCATCCCCAGGACTGGTGTCATCTTGTACCAGTTTCTTGTGGGCTGCTCTGCCAGAGCAAAACATAGACACTGCAATATGCTGTAGCCCTGTATCCAACTCCTCTAATGTGCTATAGGTGACCTTTACTGTAACCTTGAGCTGTGGCTCATGGAGGCGGGGAAGGGATGGGGAAGAAAAAGAAGGGTTTTTTTTTGATAAAGATATAAATATAGATCTTTGCTGATATACACCATGGTTGTGTATGCATACACATACTCAGAATATTGGTCAAATTCCTTTTGGACGCATTGATTCAGCTTCTCAAGCATACAGGGATGTCTAATTCTCTGCCCAGGCCTTTGTGCTAACTGAGAAAGAGAAGGGAACTACAGCTTAGAGCACTGCCAAAGCCAGTCTGCAGACCTGTAGCTGCACAAGAGGTGTGGGGGTAGAACCACAGTATTTACACACCGATAAGGTATAGCAGCTTTCAGAATGGCTACTGCAGTTTAAGATCACAGCATTTGTAAAGTAAATCTATTTAAGCTTTATTCACAGCAATACACCCACACAACAAATACTGTGGTAAGTGGTAATAAGATAAAATCTGGAAATGCAGCCATGAAGCAAAATTGTGTGGGGACAGGCAGCACACAAGTCATACCAGTAGCTTTGAATCATCATTTTGGTGGAGATACTTCTTGGATGGATGCCCTTTGTCCTATAACACCAATGAAACTAACAGTTTACATAGCAAAGCTGTTAGCTAGTGTCTACTAAAGACTTAATAGGAGATGCCCAAAGAAACCAATAAGAATTTGGCAGAATAAAATAAAAAGAAGGGTACTGCTTGTGATGTTTACCAACATATTTTCTCCATTAAAAAGTTGTATTTGAACAGAGCAATGCTGTTTGTCTTATGAATCTGAATTCCTAAGCAGAGCAGAACAAACTTTCATTTTCACAGCACAGTAATTTCAAATGGAATAGGCAATGGTCTCCATTTATCAGAACTTTGCCCTTCCTTTCTCTCCTTTTTATCTTTCTTCTCTTTCCCCTTTCCTCTCCTTTTTTTCTTTTTTTTTTTTTTAATACGTTTGTACTAGGAAATGTGAATTTCGTTCCATCACTAAACCAAAGTTACGATGAGATTTCCCCCTCTGCATCTAACAGAACTTCCCTGATCAAAGCTATTCTAGACTACCAATATAATTTCATCAGAAGAAATGCTGATCTTCTCCAGTGTAAGTGCTGTGAAAAGTAATTATTGAACTGCCTGAAAGATGAAAACCATCCACTGAGGGGGTTATTAAAAGCATGTTTTAAACAGGCTTTTCAGGGCTACTTCACCCACCTACGTTTTCCTCACCTGGATGGACAAGCTGTCACCATCAAGACTTCCAGCAAAATTACCAGGCCCTGCTAGATTATATGCTTTGGCATGACACAGTAGGAAATCTTTCCATCCTGTGTCTGAAGTAGTATTTTATCCCTTCCTGGCAACTATGGATGGATCACAGGTAGTCAAAAGGACAGAGCCTGGTGGCATAAGAACTGATAGATGGGCCTCATGACTAAGCTTAGGTGCAGAAGACCTTACCTCCTTCTGCTGCGCTGCAGCCATCTTAATGACACAGATGTTACTCCTGTTCCCTTGAGTGTTTGGGCAGCATGAGTAATGCCTACATATGTAAGATATGCCTATAAGATGTAGATAACCTACTTCAATGGTATCTACTGGCTTTAAAGCCGCAGTATGTAAGACAGAAAAACAATGAATTTATAAAATCTACTGCTTTACATGGATAAAGCAAAACGCTCAAAGTAGGCTTTTGATCGTATCCACACCTTCCATGTAAATTTATTAGGTTAATTAGAAATTTTAAAAGAAATAGTCTAAACATGGATGACAAACCAAGATTGAAACTCTAATTTCAGGTGAAGATTTGGGTGCAGACAGCGTGATCGATTGATGTGTCTCAATAGCAAAGCCAAAAGTAAGCTTTTACCTCACCAGAAAGAAACTCAGAAATGTGCCTTTTTCTAGCAGAACTTTGAGCACGTTAATTGCTTTTGCTATAAGTCTGAAGGGGAAGTTTTAATGGAAGAGTTTTGAGGCTGTGAACCAGGGCCTCACTGAGAAAGTACATCTACATTTTTGAATTAGTCTCATTCACTTCAGTTAGCCTGTATACCTTTCTAGTAGCAGAAAAAGTAGAGAAAGAAAAATCAAAACTCCAAAAATTCAGGGAGTTAAATTTGAAAATGGCATAAGGATATGAAGAATAATATTATTAGAGACTTTCTGAGATGAGAAAAATAATAGATCTAGAAAGAAAGGACAGGGACTGTGATGTGAAAATGGTCCTGCTATACGTACTAGGCCTTGGAGAGTAAAATCCTTTTAAAGATGAAAGGTGATTTCTTGGTTTATCTCAGATTCTTTTTTAAATTAAATTTTAGAACAATTCAGTTCCTGGCACAGACTGAATAAAGTTAAAAATTAATTACTTATGGGAAATGTGCTGCTTATGGCAGAGAATGGAGCCAAGGTCAGTACTGCTACTCCACCAAAGGACTAAGCATCACCACCTGGAATTGTCCCAGTACTGGCTTACAGCAGCAGGAGGGTGTAGGATACTCTACAGACCTTGCCCCACTGGGAAGCCCTGCACAGACGGACCCATTCCACCTCCAACTGGAGGAGAGCTCTGAGAAAAGGAGACATTGTCCAACTGAATTGTGATAATTTGATTTAATACTTCTCTTGCAACTTCTGCCATCAGGGCTTCTGTGACAGCTTAGCTGTGGTTGAAGGTCTGTGAGGTGATCTGCTTGGGTGAATAAAGAGAGTGCAGGCAGCATCTGTGCTTCCCCAAGTGAATGTTACCAGGCAAAAAGCATCTTAAGTCAGCATGGGATTATTAAATGCTGGCTTCAGTCAGCCCACCATTTAATGCTGAATCAGTCCATAAACTATGTCCAAATGCTTCCCAGCTGGACTGTATGTAAAAGGCAATGTACCAGAACAGATATATCAACAGGCTTGTTGTATAGCTCCTTGATGGGCTGGGACTAATCTGAGGTATCCTGCCAGCTCAGGTAATTTTCTTGGGGGGATTACCTTCAGTGTCTTCAACAAAGAATCAGGCAGCACCCCTTATAATACATGCAGAAAGTCCTAGTTAAAATTACTGAAGCTGAAAAACCATTTGTCAAAGTAGCTTTGAAATGTTACAGGTTCACCATTTTCTTCTCCTGGTAGTTAAAATGGGTATGATATAATTCTATTTTATTTTTTTTTTTTAGAAAACCTGAGAATGGGGGTTTTAAATATGCAGTTAAAAAAAAAAAAAAAAAAAACAAACAAAAAGAAATGAGACACAAAGAATGAAGTGAATGTTTCCTGGCAGAGACCAGCAGAAGGCTGCAGCTGCCAAAAGAAGCTGCCTTTGATTAACCTTTACGTTCAGTATGTACTCATGACTTGATTTGTGCCTCATTGCAGCAAATGCATAAAAGGGCCCTGATTAATGTGATTGCTTTAAAATAATTTTTATTTGCAACAGCCTCCAAATATAAATCTGCATATTCAGGAAATCTAAGGACTGGTTATCTTCCTGGCCTTCCCGTAAGTGCCTCATGAAGGCTGTTCTCTGAGCATGGGGAGCAGTGTATGCTGGGTTGCTGATGGTGCAGCAATGCCTCCCCTCATTCCAACAGGTTGGCTTTGGCAGCTGTATTTCTGACATGCCCAGCCATGGTAACAAGTGAGCATGTACGAGGAGGAAAGTGTGAAAATTGAGTGATGGGAGGTGATTTACAATGCCTGGCTGTCAAAGTGATTCATTAAGTAAGCCTCTTGGAGTAGGGCAGAGTGTTACGAAAGCAGGGCATCACCAGGCAGAAGGGAGGAGTGTGCCTAGTCTGCTTTGGGGGTTCTGCCTGCTTGTGCATCCATCCTGTCATAGAATCAATTAGGTTGGAAAAGACATTGAAGGCCATTGAGTTCAACTGTTAAGCAAACACTACCAAGTCCACCACTAAACTTTGTCCCTCAGTGCCACTTCAACACATCTTTTAAATACCTCCAGGGATGGTGACACAACCACTTCCCTGGGCAGCCTGTTCCAATACCTGGCCACATTTTTAGTGAAGGAAGTTTGTCTAATATACAATTTAAACCTACCCTGGTCCACTTGAGTCCATTTCCTCTTGTCTTAACAGTTGCGACTTGGGAGAGGAGACCAGCATCCACCTCACTATAACCACATATCAAGTAGTTATAGAGACCAATAAGGTCTCTCCTAAGGCTCCTTTTCTCCAGGCTTAAAAACTCTAGCTCCCTCAGACTTTCCTCATAAAACTTGTGCTCCAGGCCCTTCACCAGCTCCATTGCCCTTCTCTGGACTGACTCCAGCACCTCAACGTCTTTCTTGTAATGAGGGGCCCAAAACTGAGCACAGGGTTTGAGGTGTGGCCTCCCCAGTGCCAAGTACAGGGGAGGATCACTTCCCTGATCCTGCTGGCCACACTAGTTCCAATAGAACCCTGGATGCTCTTGGTCTTCTTGGTCACCTGGGCACATTGCTGGCTAGTCTGACCTAGGCATCTCAAATTCTGTGGTCAATGTGGAGAGTCTAAGGGAGGTGCCTAAGGCAGGAGGGATTACTCTTGCTCTGAAGTTGCCTATATTTCCACTATCAAGTGACCTTAGACAATCAACTTTGAATAGATATCCAACTTTTAGATGACTAGAGATGCATAATAGAAATCTCTCTCTAGGGCATAGACATTAATGGAGGAGAAATAATTTAGATGAGCAGATCATAAATAATTTACCCTCTGAGAACTCAAGTTCTATCAGTTCTTTCTACTAAGGGTCTTGGGGCATTTTATTAATTTTACACAATAAGCACGTATTATCATACCCTTCTCCTATAATTGTCTGAATAAAGTGTGATTACTTCCTGATATTGTCATCTAATGGAGCTATTCCTGTGCTTAATAGGTGGAGGCTTGTTTTTTTGGAGCTAGAGGCTTTATAGATAAGTCACACTGATGGTTCATTGTATGTGTTATTGCATGAACTCTGAATGAAGTTTCTCAACATTCGATGAGTTTGTAGCATTCCCATCCTACAGCTCAGCAACACGGCAAGCGGGGAGGTTAAAGTGCTTTACCAAGTCACTGCAGAACGGAGTGCTGGAGCTCAGACTCTGGCTGGAGCAGGGGTGTTTTTTTTTGGAGCACAAGTAACACTGCCTTCCAGAAGCAGAACTGGCATTCAGTATTTGTTATCTTATAGAAAGAGATGTGGCTGTGCCTAGCTTCTGCAGTGAGAAGCTGGCCATTTTCAGGAGCACCATAACAAGATTTATTACACTAAAGAGGAATTGGAAAAATTGTCTGGGTGGCTGCTAACAGATTGAACAGAGAATTTGTATTCCAGTCTGTGAATCCCGATAAAGCTCAGAGGACAATCTGTTCAAGCAGGTTAACAGCAAGGCATTTCTAGGCTTGCTCAGAGGTGCACCTCAAGGGATGGAAAAATATAAAACAGTAAAGCATTAGGAAAAAGAAAATCCTTGAGAGTCAGGGCCAGTGGGTTTTCTGGCAGCATAATTTTGGATGTGGATACCTACATACTCCTTTAATCTTAGATGCATTTCTTCAGAGCTGGTAAATGGCCAGTAAAGTGTTTTGTCCTGATGGTTGTGTTAAAAAATGTATTAAATATGTATCAGGTTTGAGATCGGAAACACACTTGCATGAGTTTCTCTTCCTAGCTCAGAGCAACTGAACTGAGATGAACCATCTCTCGAGATGTAGTATTTCCCAGCAAGATGAAATAATCATGACACCAAGCCAGAACTGAGACAGTATGAGATTGAGGTCTGAGGTCTTACTTTAGTCTGCCAAGCAGCAACCCTTCCTTTTACAGCCCCTGTTCTGCTGGCAGGTAGGAGGCTCTTTTTTCACAGTAACTAATGTCAAAGACATGGGACAAGTTCTGATTCAAGCCCAAAGCTACAGTGAAGAGGTAATCTTAGTGCTGGTGAGCATCACACAGACAAACCGCATCATTTGTCAGGAGTGTATTCCTGGAAAGTGCAATTGTTAGCAGTATGGTGGACAGAAAAGATATTTTTATCGTAATGTTTAGTGTAACAGAGAGAAATACATGCAGGGGCTACGAAAAACATACAACATAAATGCACAGAGACAGTATATATGGTGTGAATATGGCTGGAACAGGATCATTAGTAACAGGAGATGCTGTCTTTTCAGAGATTACCAATATGAAAGACTTCAGTTGCTTCATCTGTAAAACTGAAGCAATAGTACAAGTCTTTAAGTGTGAGCTCTCTTGAGACCTCTATTTTAATACTTACATTTTTGTTCGCATCATCATGCCTCAGATGCATTAAGGTATTTTGAAGGTGCAGGAATATAGCACAGTGTGATGACAGTGGCCAGCAGAGCAAGGCATTAAGTACCTGGTGATAGAGAACCAAAACAAGGGATGGAGGAGTGGTAGAGAACTGGACGTTACTGCCCTGGAGTTAAACAAGATACAAAAGAGATGTTCTTCCGATGAGTATGATGACTCAGTGAAATGAAAATGAAAGATTTGTCAGCTCTAATTTTAACCAAACTAGTTCTCTCTTCCTTACTTTCAGAGTACAATACCCAGCATATTTAATTCTCTGGTTACATGCAAACTGTATGCATGCTCTGCAGCTGGTTTCAGTTGAGCCCATCAGAAGTCAGATCTCCACCATGTGTAACCATGTGTGTGTTTGTTTGCATTCCACAACTGAGGAAAGATGCCCATTAATTGCTGTGGGCAGACTTGTGGGCAGGGATCTGCAGGCCATGGGGAGATTAACTCTCAGGCAGCTCCTCACTTTGACAATAGAATTCAGCCTGGAGCAACTTCTTGAACATCATCTGTTTAAAATGACAAAAGACAGATGCTTCATTCAAGTCAAAAAATTTTGTATTAAAACTACACTTTCAAGTGAGATGCGCCCTTGAGGAATCTCTCCAGTGATGTCAGACACTCATATGCCTTGCTGCTACAGAGGTTGTAAAAATGGAGTAGAGGAAGGCAAAGTAATCGGGAGCCTTCCCCCTCGCACTGTTGTAATTACCACACAGAAAGCATTACACATTTGCCTCCTTTCCCTAAAGCACTGCTTCATGGCACTCTTCACATAAGCAGTGAATTTCCATAAGTGAGCAGTGACCTACATTCAAGGCAGAAGCCTTGCTGCCTGCTTTTGGAGTGTGCCCTGGCTGCCTTCCAGCCCGAGCCTGAGATTCTCAGCATTTTGATTCCTGGCTCATTCCTGTTGGGTTTGCTGGGGACCAGCCTCTCTGTGGAGCATCTGCATGGAAAGGTTACTGCAAAAAGAAGGGTTGGGATGAATTTTTGTTGTAGACTTAGACACTGCTCTGACACAGGTTATAAATATGTAGCCTGCAATGAACACAAATGAATAGGTAGCGGAGAAAGCAACAGCCTGCTTAAAATCTGAGCCTGTAAGAATCAAGACAAAGAGGTTTTTTTTTAAAACTTTGTCAAACTCTTGCCATTCAATGAGTTATTGAATTAAAAGTTTAGTGTTTGCCATTGATGCTTCATCCTGCTCTATACCTTCACTGACAGGTGAAGCTACCGTCCTTTGAAGCCATATAAGAGAATTGAATAGCATAACAAGAGCACCATTGCAAACCTTTCGAGAGGACAAAATGAGTGTAAGCTGACTGCATGATTAAATTTCTAATGTATTACTTCAGTTCCACACCACCAGCAACCTGGGCTATGAACTTCCTATTTCTGGTTTGGGTTTTTCTGCAAGTGAAGCAGCTGCTTGGAGGGCTGCAGAGAGTGGTGGTAAGAGCATATGAATCATCAACATCTTTCAAACTAAAGTTCTGATGTAAATGCAGCAGTCTCAGCAGTGTGGTGGCATGAAGACCAGGCAAACCAAAACCACAGCAGAAATTAAAGAAATGAGCTGAATTTGCTCAGACAGAACCATTTCTAGAGAAATTCAGACCAGGTTTTCCTTTGGATTGGTGCAGCACAACTTGACAAATACTTCAAAATAAACAGCAGTGGCCCCACTAAACAACTACCACAGCTGTAAGAGAACTCAATAGTAGGACATATTGCCTGGGTTCCAGCAGAGGGTTTCACCCATACAAGTTTCCTCTGCCTAATGTGGAAATATGCATGGGCCAGGAGAGTACAGTCCTGTCCTTGCCACCTATCCATGCTAAGTAACCATGAGACTGAAACAGAAACAAAATAAAAAGAACAAGTCAAACCATCCACAAAAAATGTCCCTCCAAATTTACAGCACAAAGACTGTAAATTCTGGAAATTTGACAAACCAAAGGGAACTTTTCTTGATTAGTCAACAAATAGGGAAGATATGGGAATGAGTTATTAGGGCTTTGGTAGGGCTAGTTCAGACTTCAGATCAGCTGGAGCTCATTTCAGGAGACTGACTTTTCAACATAGACACCAGAAAGTCTGATGCAGCAGAATGAAAATAACAGATGACCATGACTTCACAAGGATTCTCTTTCCCCGTAAGCTGATTGCTTACTGGGAAGCTGCTGACCGCAGGGAAGTGTTAGCCTTTGCTTCGGTTTTTTCTTAGCTTCAGTCAACTGGGGCAGCCGTACAAGAAGCTACTTAAGCATAAAAATTGATCAGGAGTTATTTGAATAAGAGCAGTGAAGGGAAGCTTTGAGATTTTGCATGTTTTGACTTCCAGCTATTTCCTTGAGCCAGAAAGGATTTCCCACCTTACTTTGTGGTAACTTGCCTTTCTAGAGGGCTTTATTTAGTACTGCTGTGCCTCACTGAAGGAAGCAGTCTGGGAGCGTTTTGGTGGCTGGTTGGCACAGTTGACAGCAGCAGTCAGGAGAGAGACTGCTCCTCCAGGCTTGTGCCAGGGAATCACACAGGTCCTGAGTAAGGCGTTGACCCACCTTGACTGGGCTGGTGCTGGTATCCCTCTGAAACACCCCTTGTTTCACTTCCATTTCCTCTTTCACAGCTCCAGTGCATCACTGTGTTTTAGTTATTTCTCTGTCTTGGTCTGTTTGCTTCTCCTTTCCTTTCCTCACCCTCATGTCTGTCTTCCACTTGTTTTCTCTTCTTCCTCACATTCATTGTGTGCTTCCCCTCTGCTCTTCTTAAAAAATTGCTGCTGCCACCCTCCAGTACCAACACACAAGGATCTTCACCCTTCTTGAGTACTGAGCAATGTTATGAGCATAATCACTGCAACAAACTTGGTGGATTAACTTAATCCCTGAACTTTTTTCTGGCTGCGTACTATAGAAAAGGATGTTTTGGATATGAAGATCTAAGGCTTGCCAGCTATGCTTTACCTGAGGAAATGTAGCAGCCAAGCCTACGCCATGCTAACACTAGCTGCTAGGTCCAAAACTAGCCCTGTGCTAAAGTAATATTTTAATGTGCAAAACCAAACACAACTGCAGAACTGTACTGCCCAGTGAAGAATTCTGTGTTCTCATTTTTTGTGAAAAAACACTCTGCTATCAGGCACAGCATGAAGCAAGATAAATTTAAATGAATAGTAATGGGTTTCTTTCTTTACATGATTGCCTGGGGAAACCATCTAAAGCAGATTTGGATGCTAAAAAATGTTTGGAGGAATAAAAATATCACACAATTTTTAGTTCAAAACAAGATGACAATACTCTGAAACTTGGCAATTTCTTCAGTGCTCAAAAGTGATTCTGCTGAACTTCCGTGTATCCTTTTGATAATGTGAGAATAAAAGATTTTCTGAAAGAAACAAAATGCACTTGCATCATCTCTCACCATTCAGAACAAGAAATGTTTCTCCTTCTAAAGAAGAAGCACATCTTTCACCTATTGCTGTAAACTGAGAAGTCATGTATCAGCAACCCATGCCTTGATGTCATTAAACCTTCTATTTCCTTCCTATCCAGCCTGCCAGAAACCTTTCCAGGATAACTGAGATGGCTGAAATGGAACTCTAACAGTAGCATCCCTACATCACGTTTGTATAAAATAGAAAAACAAAACAAAAAACCAAACAAACAAACAAAAAAAACCCTAAAAAAAAAGTCACTAAACTAAGAACAGGCAATAAATGCCATTAAAATATCATTAATGAATACAGACTGCACCAGAACATCAAATAAAACTCATCTGGGAAAATTGCTGACATTAGCTCTTTGTTTCATCTATTTTAGCTTTCCCAAACGAGGAATGTAGAATAAATTTGAGATCTTCCAGGGAAAATCCATTATTTGGATTCCATTCTTTCTCCCCCCATCTCTGAAACCCCTTTCCTTTTTGATGGCTGTAGGAAAGAGAACGTGAAGGAAGCTCAGGCTTTGTGTAAGCTTGCCTTCCATGTGCAATGGCATGGCAAGCTGAGGTTGAGGTTACAAAAGCGGCACCAACCCTCGACTGCAGAAGCATTCCCAAAGGGACTGTGAGCAGGGGGAGGGGAAGCTGGTGAAGCTGGATGGGAGTGCAGAGAGCTGCCAGCAGCAGGGATGCAGGGCACAGGGGGCCAGAGCTCCTGATTGAGTTGGAGTCAAGCTCACTCTGCCAAAGCTGTTGACAGAAGGAGTTTAAAATGCTTTTCTTTATAGAGACTTGATTGCTACGTGGGTATCTTGTGAATTTGTATCCCATTAGTTAATTGGTTTAAATAGATTGTACAATCTGAAGGAAACAAAGAAGTAGGCTCAGGCAAAGCTGCAGGGTGCAAATCCTTGCTATAGCCTGCCGATGCTGAAGAAGGGGATTCAGTCTTCCTCCTTTTCTTCCTTTCCTTGTGCAATCACTCTGACTGTAGAGTACTACTAAGCTAGCCCCTTTCTTTGGTATGCTGAATATTTTATTTGTTTTGCTCCATGGGGAAGCAAGGCACCTGGAGGGTGCAAGGAGGCTACTATTCTCAGCAGTGGCATGCATGGACCAGGTCAGCTGGGGTGCAAAACTGTACCCATATCAAAAATGGCACTCTCATCATGAACAGCTTCTCTTCTTGGGTCCTCATAGGCTGTGTTACAGGCAGAATTTGAAAGCATCATTTAGTTTCAGGTGTCCTCATACAGTCAGCAACTACTCAGTTTGCTTAAAGAACTTGGAATACAGTTCTATGCTAGTTTAAAAAAATGAAAGGAACAGTATCTTTTCTACCTCTTTCTTGCCTACTGCCTTATGCAACCTACTAACCTGACTTAAACACTGTGGTAATGATTTAGTTGCGTACACACTACGTGTTGATGCTGCTTAAAAAACCATATCCTTCTTGGGTTTCCTGGCCTCAGGAAAAGGAAGGGAAGATTATTTTCTTCTTATATAAAAGACATATGCTATTAGGAGCAGGACAGTTCTCAGAGGGTTAGGTGGCCAAGGACGTTTGAGAACAGCAGTGCAGGGAATTGCCACTAGCACTGTTTGTTTGGATTCTGCTTCTCAGACAGAATTGCAACTTTGCATGTGCCTGACTGTCACATGAATAGCATCTAATGTGTAAGGCCAGGATTTGTGCATGCACACCCCTGATGCATGAGGAAATGGAAAACTTGGCTGAGACATAAGATTCATACTACATGCAAAGCCCTAATTTCTTCATGTCATGGTTTGAGGCTCTCAAACTCATGCAGCCGCTCTCTCACTCACTCCCCTCTCTTCCTCAGTCCGAGGGGATGGGGAGGAGAATCAAAAGAATGCAACTCCCACAGGTTGAGATAAGAAC
>JASSUY010007525.1:0-21799 GCA_032466535.1 Forpus xanthops
CCCTCCAACATATCAACCAAACCACACAGCTTGGCCTCATCGGCAAACTTGCTGAGGGCGCACTCAATCCTACTGTCAATGTCACTGACAAAGATGTTGAACAAGACCGGTCCCAACACCCATTTCTGAGGGACATCACTCGTTACCGGTCTCCAACTGGACATTAAACCATTGAGCACAACTCTTTGTGTGCAGCCATTCAGCCAGTTCTTTATCCACCTAATGGTCCACCTATCAAATTGATGAATCTCCAATTAGAGACAAGGATGTCATGTGAGACAGTGTCAAACGCTTTGCACAAGTCCAGGTAAATGACATCAACTGCTGTATCCCTGTCCATCAGTTCCGAAGCCCCATCATAGAAGGCCATCAAATTGGTCAGGCAGTTTTTCCCCTTAGTGAAGCCATGCTGGCTGTCACCAAGCACCTTGTTGTTTTTCATGTCCTTAGCATGCCTTCAGGAAGAATCTGCTCCAAGATTTTGCAAGGCACAGAGGTGAGACTGACCAGTTTGTAATTCCCCAGCTCATCCATTTTCCCCTTCTTGAAAACAGGATTTATATTTCCCTTTTTCCAGTCATTGGGAACTTCATCTGACTGCCATGATTTTCCAAATATGGTGGACAACTTCATTTGTCAGCTCCTTCAGGACCCACAAATGGATTTCATCACGTCCCATGGACTTGTGTATGTTCAGGTTCTTAAGATGGTCTTGAGCCAGTTCCTCTTTTACAGTGAGACTAAGGTCTTCATTCTCAAAGTCCCTGCATCTTCCTTCCAAGACTTGGGTGGTATGGTCAGAGCATTTGCCAGTGAATACAGAGACAAAGAAGTTATTAAGAACTTCAATCTTCTCCACATCCAGGGTAGCCAGTTCTCCTGATAGCTTCCAGAGGGGCCCACGTTGTCCCCAGTCTGTCTTTTATTTGCTACGTACCTATAGAATCCCTTCTTGTTATCTTTATATCTGTAGACAAATTTAATTCTAACTGGGCCTTAGCTTTCCTAACCTGGTCCTTAGCTTCCCGGACAACATCCCTGTATTCTTCCCAGGATACCTGTCCTTTCTTCCACCTTTTATAAGTCTGTTTGCTTCCCTCAATGTTTCCTCAGCAGCTCTTTATCCATCCAAGGAGGTCTCCTGGCCCTCCTGCAGCACTTTCTTCTCATTGGGATGCAACACTCCTGAGCTTGTAGTAGGTGATCCTTGAATATTAACCAACAGTATTGGGCCCCCCTGCCCTCTAGAGTTATATCCCATGGAACCTTACTATGCAGGCTCCTGAAGAGGCCAAAGTCTGCTCTCTTGAAGTCCAGGGCAGTGAGCTTACTGCATGCCCTTCTCACTGACCTGAGGATCTCAAATTTTACCATCTCATGACTGCTGCAACCAAGGCTGCCCTGGAGCATCACATTTCCAACCAGCTCTTCCCTGTTGGTGAGAACAAGGTCAAGCATAGCACCTCTCCTCAGATCCTCTATTAATTTCAGAAGGAAGCTGTCTTCCACACAATCGAGGAACCTCCTGGATTGCTTGTGGCAGGTGCACTGTATCTCCAACAGATATCAGGGTGGTTGAAATCCCCCATGAGAACAAGGGCTGGTGAGCATGAGGCTGTGGTTGATAGTATTTAACGTAGAGGCCTACCCAAGCCTAAATCCTTAATCCAATGGTATTGTTTCTAAGTCCTCATTAATTAATGCTTATAATATTTGGATTCTCTATACATTAAACAAAGGGCAAATTAAAAAAGAAAATCCCATACATACAGAAGGAACTGTATCTTATTTAGACCAGAATAGTTTTCACTTTTGTTGTCTTTCAGTCCACAGGAACCCAAAAGCTTCACCTGCTTTTCTTTTATTGCACAGTCTAGCTACACAGGACTAGACTAATGCAGATTACAGATATATTTAACAATGAATTCAAAACTAGGGGTGTTTACTTAATTAAATATCAAATGACATGCATCCCCATAAAGCATACAAGGTGAACAGAACATGGAACTCAGTCATAATGCTTTTCTTGGTCAATAGCATAATACTTGAACTGCCTCAATTGCCAATTCTGGCCAGTGACTACATGTTAGCATTACATTGGGTTATAATTACAAGCCTAATCCTCCTCTCTGTTATTTGTAATTAGTGAGAGTCAACTGATCTGATTATACCTGTTCCTTCATTACACCTGAGAATGCAAATAGAGGATCAGACCCTCTGTGAATAAAATTTCATTTTATCTTTCCAACATGATAATTATTCATGATACACATGCATTTTGCATTTAGAATACATACTTATATCTAAAGTGTCTAACGCAGTAAACCTGCAAGGTTCTGGGTCACACAGATAGTAGATATTATTACAGGCAGAACTGGTATGCTGCTTGTCTTCGAAAGAAGATTCTCTGCAAATTTTGCCAAACTTTAAACATTTGATCCAAAAATGCGCATGGCAGGTGTTTGCCTCAGGCTAAAGTTATTTAGATAGCCCAATCAGTTTTCTTATTTTGGTAAGACATTCTGGGCAAAATACAGTATTTTGCTGTTTTTACAAAATTGCGTTGATATTTCTTTTACTAGATGCAGTATGCAACAGGGACTCACACTTCAAGGAGGACAGCATTTCAGTATGTGATATGGCTTCTTTATAGAAATAATCTGATGAGAACTGTTAGTCAGTGGAAAACAATTGACTGCAGATAGTCAGTAGTAATCTTTTCCATAAATACTGTCCCTATGTAAGCATTCTTGAGCTTCTCACTGGTACTACAGTTGATCAGTCTGTTTGTGTACCAGCCTTGCTGAGCAAGTAAGAACGCTTATCTCTATATAACTCTACCTTGTGCATAAAACATCTTCCCAAAGTGATTTGTCACACAATAGATCAGGAATACAGAACTGAAACCTGATTTTTTCTATAATGCCTGTTATTTTGGTCCAGGACAAGATTCATCACTGACAACAATGCCTATCTGTGTACCATCATAAAAATCCGTCTATTGGTGCTCAGCAAACCTGAATGAAAAAGGTCTTTTTGAAAACTGAACAGTGTATTTGAATTAATCTGCAAAGTCTGTGTTAAGAATGACAACTTGTGATTAAGGAAACCAATGATTAATCGAAACTCCTGTAATTCTAACCATCATAGTCTAATCTAGGGTTTACATAGGTATACCAGGATAGAGTAGTATCAAATGAGGAGATCCAAACCTAGGCCATAATATGGCCAGTTCAGTATTATACCAGGGAAAAAAAAAAAAGAAAATAAAGTGAGATTTTCTTCAACCACTGACAAAATTTCTTTTTATTTTCCTGAAGTTTCTTTCAGCCTGAAAAGTAGGAAGCAAACTTAGCCACATGGCTCATGGAATGGAAATTTCTCTGATTACAGAGACTTAGACACATAGCTACTCCAAACAAAAAGTGATTCCAGACTGAAAGCAATCCAAGAAAATACAAATTGAGGCACTGAACAGAACTAGCAGTCGAAGATAACGTTGCAGCTACAGTAGGTAGATAGAGCTACTTACCAAGTGATTAAAACCATCTGTGGATATTAAAATGAAGAAGAAATGGACTAAGCAGCACGAATGGAAAAATATACATAGTTGAGGCAGATGAGAGAAACAGATGGTAGAGCATTTCCAAGAGGTCTCACTAGACTCAGCCCACCACCAGTACCATGTTTGATGAAATATTAGGAGCCTAAATTATTTAACAATAACAATAACCAATTGAGACATTATCCATAGACTCAGCAACCCAGAAACTAAATAATGTCAAAGCAGATGGTAGTGATCATATCACAGAGAAATGGAACACTAGATCCCACCATTAAAACAAAACTTAAAGAATTATTCAGAGAATGAAAGATCTCCTCCCTCCTGAAAGAGGAATAACTTGTAATATCATCCAGGATGTAAGATGAAGTTGGGCAGAACTCTTAGTAAACAGTAGGCTGAATTCAGTTTAGGTGAATATGAATGAGCAAGCGATAGTCTTAGTAAGTACCATCATAAAATAATACATCATCAGTTCTCAAAAACATGTGGAAAGCTTATATACATCTGCAATCATATACTGAGCATGAATCAGGTTCATGCAGTGAAGAAGGCAGAGGATAATGGAAGACAAAGTATGCTCCCAAATGTAACCTTGCAGAAATATATTATATTCATTCTCTGCTACACAGTACCCCTGGAATGTTTACCAAATAATTTAAACTCAGCTTTCCAGACATAACTGGGAATTTTGTGCTTTCATTTTTTTCAATAAAGGCATTAAATTTGAGTCTTTAATTTCTAGAGCTGATTAGCAATGACAGATCCAACTGAAGACAGTGGGGAGACTTGAAGTCAGTGTGTCATGAAGAAGGGTATATTTCTGACATCACTGTAGGGCTAGGTCTGCAAAAGGCTTTAGGCATCTGCTTGCTATGTTAGGCAGCTAATATTATAGTTATCCTATGGTGTTGACAGTATAGGGAACTATGATTATTCCACTGAAATAGTCTTTTATTAAGACATGAGTCTTTTATATTCAGTTGATATAACTCTTTCAACACCGCTCTCGACTAACACTGATATAACTGGTACCTCACCTTCCTGTACCTGACCTTCTGGATTCAGCATAACATTATCTTGTAATTCTTCAGTAGTCCCTCTTGAGACATCCATTTATTACAAAATGTAGCAATCCAAAATGAAACTAACAGAGGAAGTGTTAACTACTAGTCACTGCTATCATGATTTTCAGACCTAAGCAAATTACCATTACATGTTGAACAGACTCTAATATGTCACTTTTAAGCCTACACTTTCTCTGTTTTCAAATGATGCTAATCTTATATCAGAGGATCCGATGTGTGTGTCATATTAATTCAACAGTGCACTGTGAATGCTAAAATCTATGTAAATTACGTAAGCCTTATCAGTTCCATTCATTGTCACAACTCAAACAACGGCAATTACAACAAATCTACAGATTTTGGTGCTGTAAGAATGGCAGATTTATTAGCAAAATCTAGTTAATATTTATCTTTTTATACTATTCAACTACCAACTTACACCTGCACGATATACAAAGCTCCTAGGTAATAAGATATTTCTTTATTGTTAAATCTGCTCCACAGACTGCTGGTAAAGATTACATAGCTCATTTAAATAAAGCTCTTTTGTCAACAGACTGGATATACTTTAAAAATGAGTAAAAGCCTCATGAAAAAACAAATCTCAGCTGATGTGCAAGTATACATGATAAGATGCACTTGTTTTTTGACCTTTTTCCAGTTGTTAATGCTTTGGTAAGCAGATTAGCAACATTAAATTTAAAAACAGAGAACTGCATTTCAAGATTCACTGAAAAACAATTGAAGAAAAGCCTGAAAAATCAGAGTACAATTTTCTATTAAAAAAATCAGTGAATGCAGACAAAAACATCAGTTGATGGAGGCAGAAAAACATGAAAGACTGGTACTGTGATTTTTAGCTGCTCTCAGGAAAAGGAGACAATAGAGTAAGATCAGGATATCTTTCTGCTTTTTGTGGCTACTTACTGTAATACCAGTCAGAAAATTAAAAGTGTGCTTTCTACTAGGTTCCTGAAAATGTAGCCTAGAGTTTGATCTTGAGTAGGTATAGAATTTCTGTGATGTTATTCTTTCCTCGAAGATTTTTATACTTGCCAATTTCTGCTGCTCTACAAGGGAAATATATCTGTACTTATCCAGATGGCTCACTCTGTATCGTTTAGTAACACTGATAATCAAATACTGCAATTTCATCCCCAGGAGCCTGAAGCAATGAATGGGAATATCTTGCAAAGGTACAGATAATTGCACTTACCCCAAACCAAAGGTTTAATTTTTTATTATTTTTTTAGCCCCCAAAGCTCTCATCTGCAGAAGCCTACAACTTTCCCCAACTTGTGTTTGGTACTTGCACAAGGCCATTAGAGGAATATGCCAGATAGCACAAGCTGAATTGTTGAAACCCTGCGAGTAAACAAGACTGCTCTAAAGAAATTCCTGACCTTGTCATTAATTTTTCCTGTTAAAGCAGACTTAATCTCAAATCATTCCTTCTACAGATTCTACTGTTTACTCTGAGGAGATGAAATTGAACAATAAAATGCCATATCTCATCCTCTGTCCCCTCCTAAAGGATTTCTGGAGTATAATTGTTAGCACAGTTTTCAAAAAGTGCACCATTACTCTTTTGGCATTTAGTGTGGTTGAGAACCTTTTTTATGAGTTTGTAATCTCAAGAGTAAAACTAATTAACATTAACATGAATAAGCTGCAATACTTTTCCAAGCTATTTAATAGTTAAAGAAGATAGACTTAATTTCTGTGAAGGATGAATTCATATCTTCTTTGTTACCTTTGAAATACAGTAAGAGTAATTACCAAAATGTACTTCAGCTGTGGCTCTAGCAGAATAGAGACAGCACCCTGCCTGTCTTGACTAAGGAACATCAAACATTATGACTATAAACATTTATGTTAAGTCATTGTTTCAGATTCATATAAAGTATATCCTGATTACTGTAGAACAGTAAAATGAAATTCAAAAGAAGATATTTTATTTTTTTTCTAGATGACACATACATTTATCAGTTACCCTGTATAACTGTGAGGTGGGCACACAAGACTGAGTATTCAAGGACTCTAAATCAACCCATCTTGCTCTCTGATCAGAAACCAGCCTGTTCTGACCAGACAGTATTGCCATTTCCTTTGTGTTTCTAGGCCTTTGGTACCTGACAGTGATCTCACCAGAGCTGTTATTCACTGGCCTGTTCCTAGGCTTTGTGTACTGTGACCATGCATGGCAATAGCCCAGGTCGAACACGGGACACCTCTGCAGTTACACATGCTCCTGGCTGCATGGCTGAACCCTCACCAGCACCCCTTTAACTGTGACAGAAACTTGACTTTTAGTTACGCATTTCAGGAATGACGTGGCCTTCAGCTAAGCAATGCCAGGCTTTGCACAACTGTCTTCTTGCAAAATATACTACTCGACCAGCAAAAGTAGCCTAGAAGCTGGATATTCTGCAGGGCCAACTTGAGCACAGAGAGGTAAGTGTGCTTCCTGGAAGGCAATGAATCAATCAGAAGAACAGCTGGCCAATTAAGATGTGCATAACTTCTTGCCAGATGTTACCTCTGTGCTGATGGCTGACTGCATCTTAGAGATGCACACTGTTTCTCAACCCCCAGGGCTACTTTCATATTGTTAAATAAACAGAGCTAGGAACCTTCTATGGTAGTAAGGCTAAGTGACGCACTCTCACTTTGCCCATACTGTGCAGTCCACTACCCCTTCTCAGTCTTCTGTGACTGCCTTACTGCCCTAAGGTGCAAATGGTATTTTAGGGAAAGAAGGAGTTAAGAGGTGAATGACTGAATTAACACAAAGGCTGTGTTTCTGCCTGTGAAGATGAAATACAGAGTAGGTGTTGGATAGCCTTGAGTATGGATATTAAAGACTCTTGGGACAGTGGTGGAATACTGTACCGTGTTGTGGGAACTGAAGCTGGTTCTGTCCTATCCATGTTCCCTGCTTGAAGCAGTCCCTGCTGTATGTTATTCATCAACTTGTGTTAGGCCTCTTTTGAAAAGTGCTGCACAGAACAAGCCAAAACAGGAGATGGTACCATAAACCTAGAGCACAGAGGACTACAGTGCAGGTCAAGCTAGTTCCCTAACCCTCTTTTACTTTGCAGACCAGACGTCACCTTCCTGACCAACAGTATCCTGAGCTTCCTGTTGAAAGTGCTTTGGAAAAAGCCAGATGCACACATGCTTTTCATAAACAATAAGAAATAAATGAATGGATTAGGAATGGAACATGAAGGTTGCTGGTGGTCTAGCTTCAACGAAGGAGAAGAAAGGCAAAATGTACGTGGCTACAATGTATTGTTGTAGTTTAGGTTAGGAGTCACACTGTGAAGAGAAAAAAGGATATCTGTTTTTAAGTCATCAGCTAACTTGAATTTGACACCCTTAGTCTAACCAAACATTTTTTTCTTCTTAATGCAGCGCCAGAGACTAGATTTTGGAAATTTTATGAAAATTCTTCAATCTGGTCACTCCCTTCCTGACTTTGACTCTAGCTCTGATCTACATATTTATCCTAGACAGCTGTTTTCCTTCTTGCTCAACCAAGAGGTCAACATAAGATGACAGAATGCTTCTTCTTGCTTAACAAACATAAGCATCTTTTGAGGTTTACACAGAGTCAGATTCCCATATCCACCACACCTACCTATCAGCTTTTTGGTACAGTCATTTATCTTGTATGATTCACAGTATCATTCTCACTGAGACCTCTAAAGGGAAACTTAATTCTCTGATCTTAGAACATAGCACTCAAACAGGCAGCCCTTGTTAGGATTTGACTGTTTTATCTTACCACCACTATCTGCCTGCCTTTAGTTAGGATGGGCACTGTTTTTCGATGAGTATTACAGGGAAGGCAGAAATTAAAATGGGGTTCACAGAATAGAGTTTACAATTAGTTAGATACTTAGATTCAGCCTCTAACAATACATATAATATAATAATTATCCATTAAAAATAAAGTAGTAAAAAATTCAGGCCTTACCAGAACCCTTTGTCCACAGAAGGGCTTAGAGATTCAGCCACATTTTGTAGGAAGCACAGCGTAATAGAAGAAAAAGGCTAAATGAAGTCACACATTGTCAGTAACTGTATCACTCAGTAAGTACGAGAAGTCATTCATACAAATGTCTCAATATATAAGAAACAAAAGATGTCATGAAAAGCCAGCTAATGTAATGTGGGTTAGGACCTAATGTAAAGGAGAAGTTCAGATGATCTTCTAAAGGCACTGATTCACTGTATACACTTCTTCCAGTTCTAAGAAGAAGATGAAAAAAAAAAAAGAAAAATTAAGAAAAAATTAAGAAGAAGAAGAAGATCAAGAAATAGGAAAGCATGTGTCTGAGAATTTAGCAATGCGAATTCTCCACCTTAACAGTGAAGCTCTATTTCAATTTGCAGTATTCTCACCTCTTCTTTATAAAGAAACAAAACTATCGAAAGAACACTGCTGGAAATGCTCACAAATACATACATTATTTGTAGTAACTCTTTAAAGTGATTGAATAAACAAACATTTTCTTAACTTCAATTGTTCTATCTGCTCATCTGTACTCCACAATATCTTCCCCTCTTCAAATTTTGAGAGCTCAAGCAGTAAGCAGATAATCTACTATTGCATTTACAGTCTGAACTTCAAAGTATAGTTTGAATCTCTTCTAATATGTGCATGGACTTTGAATAGTCAGAATATTCTAAGTATCAATGGAATAAAGCAAGCTGAATTCTGTTGGTTCCATCAGAAGTCATATTTCTGGGCAAATCATATTTCCCCCACTTTTCCTTATAAACAGCATCCAGAGATTGGCAGCTATCAATTAGATTATAATGCTACTGTAAATTATTTATTACATTCTATTATAGATTAATATATACTTTATATATATGCCCATATCATATACATTATAAAGTAGCATTTTACATGCCAGTAAGATAAAGTCTCTGGTATAATCCCTGATCAAAACTTCAATCACAGGATCATATTCTGCTTGTCCCTTAAAAATTTAATGTAAAAGTTAAATGACGTCTCATTTCCTGATACATTAGGAAGTTTCCAGCCACTTCACCCATTTCTAAAGGAAAAAAGGTCATTCCTGTTTTCTGGAAGTAGCGATTGTAAGATTCACCTACTTATTTTTCACCTGCAGGCCATCAATGTCACTGGTCCCCTCATCTGGAGGAGACAGGGAAGCACAACACATTTTTGTCCATGTGTGTATGCAGCAGTTTCCAGCACAATGAAATTCAGGGTCCTTGTACATCTGATGTGCATGTGGGACTTGTCCTACTGCTGAATAGGAAAATAGCCAGGACATTCACCCACAGATCAGAGCTGGATGAGCTCTTGTTTCAGGGCATGGACAAAGACAGAAACAACCACATCTGAATCTTGTATTCCACACATTGCTTTTATTAAAAGGGAATCAGCCAAACATGGAGTGAATAGTGAAGACAGTCAATGGCAACAACCATATTTCCAACTTATGAGAAAAGTAAAAAACCTAAAGCAAAAAATTGCTAGTGAAATTAACTGCAATTAAAGTCAAATTTGCTCTGCAACTGCAATGGCCCCTAGAATCTGTCATTTTTACATTGCAGGAAAGAAACTGGAAGTCCTAGGAGGCCAGGCTCTAGCCCAGACAGATCCATGCCTCATCCCTTAGCCCCACAACAGGGAGTCTATTAACACTGACAAGGCTGACTGCCCTGCAATTGGAGGCTTTTAAAACACTGACATTCCTGGCCCCAGTAGCATAAGGCCTCAGGACCTGTGCCCCAGATCTTGGGGAACACCTCAGGACCTCTTGGGACCAAGTGTCTGGCTCTGCTGGAAGTCACCAGCGTCCCTGCCACAGAACTGGGACCACATTCCTTATTATGAGGGGGCCACAAAGGCAGTCAGGCTACTTAGATCTCAGGCAGGTATCATGTTGGAATTACAGACCCCAGCCTAGTATAAGCAATCTGTCATCTCTTTCCAACTTCAAGCAGGGTTGCACTGAAAACTTAGCTTCTATCAATGAGAAATTAATCGAACCCAAGATGTTAAATATTTGCCTAATTTTTTGTTTTGGCAGATTTTCACTTATTTGTTACTTATTTATCAGTTAGTTGTGTTTTTTAAACAAAATAATCTTAAATATGATTTGATCAAAAAGCATATACACCAAATACAGTCCTAATTATAGAGATATGATATTTACAAGGCAAATACAGTAAACAGAGAACATTAAAATGAAAGACCCCACAAAACTGTAGAACGCTGCTTCTGAAGTCATGTGTGTTTAATGGACTTCACCTTAAAATTGCTTAAAATTCACTTCTTAGCAAGGATTACCACAGTATAGCAATTTTTTCCTAACTCATGCAAAATCCTCCAGAACTGATGAAAATTCAAGGAAGTCATTACTAGCATGTAAGCTTCAGATTGATTTTCACTATGTCAAGAATTTTGCCTTTATTGAGATGCAGTCTATAATAAACCCTTTCGAATAGCAGTTTTTCTAAATAAAAGCTGATGGCAGTAATAAACAAGACAGAAAAAACACATCTTTGGTTAAGGTGTTTTAATGAGAAGGTACTTAAACCACTGACGACCTGAGCCAGTGACTTTGGTAACCACGAGATAGTTGGCAGGTTTTACCTGTCTTGATTTCCAAGATTCTTAACAGTCACGATTACACAAATAGATTCAGTATTATGTTCCTGATTACCAGATAAATGAAAGATGCAAAAAATAATCTAGTTAATGCCTTTACAATCACATGTAATTACCTTAAAAGGATAATAAAAAGAAAAGAGAAATGTTCAGAAATTAAGAAATGCCAGATTTACAGTTGTTTTTTCAACGTTAATTTAAGACACTGTGTGTTATAACACAGCTGTATTTGCATTGTTCATAGTCTTTTTCCTATCTTTTTCAAAGCAGTGGGTGGACTCACACTGTGAACAGATCAACATGTGCAGTAGCAGAGCGTATTTCTGTGGGATACTATTTCTACAGAGTATAACGATATTCCAGGTGAGAAAGACTTAAAAGGGTGTGAAATATTACCCCAAATTTTTCATAGATCTTGTCGAGGACAAATGACAGCTGATATTTAGGAATCTCTAATTCCTTCTCAGTCTTTGAAAGCAAAGTGGCCTTAATAGACAGAGGTCCTTTCATTTTTCCATAGACTTATAACTCCAGTATATTCCTGGACCACTATTTTTCCTTTTCTTTTTTTTAAATCACATTTCACCGTTTGCCTGTTCTTGTCCTGCCATTCTCTATCCCACAAATATTCAATCTAATTTTAGAAAGTCTTAATCTCACATTCCCTTTACTACCTAAAAGACAGTAAAAAGTGTGTCTTAAATAGCATGAAACTGTGAATTCATAGTGGACTGAAAGAAGTTTTATCCACAGTGCAAGCATGTGTCAACATTGCAAAATAAAGGAAGATTATGGAGCAAACTCTACCATCAGACATCAGATGATCAACACTGTTCACCTCTGGTTTTATTTCAGACTAACCTATTTGGTTTCTTGCAGATAAAGCCTGCATATGATTCACTCCAGTAACTGCTGCCAGAACGCCTTATATCCCCAGACACCCTACATGTCATCATGCCACATCTCATGGCATACTATACATGCTTTCACTTTAATACTATTTAAAACATTTGCTCATGTGGATTCACATGACTTCAATTAAATGAAACTGAACATAGTACATAGTATTATCACCAGTTAAGGCCACGGGTCCCTGCTAAGGTCTTGGGGACAGAAATCTACGGTTAAGTGCTGCATAGTTTGAACAAGCCAGTGGTACTGACAAAGTCAGCCTTGGTGCTGGGTTTGTGCCAAAGGAGTGATCCTTGTCCTCCTTTCTTAATTTTTTTAGCATCTTTTAATGTATCAGAAATGCCTGAGAAGCAATGCTGTCTGTCTTTGTTGCCATGATAATGCTGAAAAATACGAAGTATAAATGTCAGAAGCTGAATTTTTTGGGTTTGGTGATCTTTTTCTCCCCACTTAAGTGTTTTTTTCTCTTCTACTTTACAGGATGCAGATACAGCTCTAAGAGCAGAAATGACAGTAGTTATAGCTCTTATTAATCACTTTCTTCTTTCCCTAAGGAACAGAAGAGAAAGTAAAAACTGGCACATGCCACATGCATCTTTCTTTCTTTTGGAAGAAAATTTAGGCTCACAAGCAAGGGGGGATATACTGCACTTCAAAAGCATCCCAGTTTGGAAGAGCAGAACTGCAGGGCACATAGCAGGCACACCTATCTGTCAGTACAGACACAGTTACCATATCCCAGACAACAAAAGCAGTCTGCTTCAAATTAAAGACTAGGTTGACCAGATCATCAACTCTTTTTTATCCCTGTAATGGCAAATAAGTGTTTATTTGAAGGCTTTATATTATTCCAGAATTTGGAAAAGCCATAAAGAGTATATAAATAAATCTTTACAAGTTGAATTTATTTAAAAACACAACACATAAAACCAGACAGATCACTTAACATATCTTTCAGATTTAATTTGAAAGTGGTAAAGATTCCTTAACCCTGTCCCCTTCCAAGGTCAATCATACGTGCTATATCAAATAAAATATTTTTTTCTATTACCTGAAACATATGCGTAAGATAAATCTACCATAAATGCAAATAAAGAAGAAAAACTGCCTCATCTAAGGCAACATTTCAGGGTAAATACAAAGCCCTAATCTCGTATGGAGCCTAGACAACAGGAGATAGCATCTGTCTGGAAAGTCAGCTAATACATTATAGATAGCAAAGAAGTGCAGGAATTTTAAATGTATGCTGTAAACCTATTCAAGTGCAAAGCTTTGAACATGGGTGATAGTCTAGGAAACACAGTTTTTTAGTGACTACACAACAACTAAAAGGTTGCTAACTAAAAAGCTGCATGTTGTTGGACATCACAAGATTTATAATACAGAGTTCACTAAAATACAGACACTAGAGATGTAGGAAGTAGTAGTTTATTATATCATATATGCTAATAAGTATTTATTGTAGTTATCGCACATCTTAATTAGATTTAAAGAAGCTCCTAATTCAGCACATTTGCTACCAGTGGTTTTTCACTACAGGACTTATTCTTTACATAAAACAAAACAAAAAACATAATATCTTTTCTTCTCAAAACTGAAAATGGACAGCTTCATAGACATTAAAATAGCTAAAATAAGTAAGAAGGTGGGATTTTACACTGATTTTAAATTTGGATAAATATAAGATTGCAAATACAGTAATTGGTAGTGAACATCTGTTTATAGTACTATTATATCTACTAATTTGATTATAATACTATATGTAGGAAATGAAACAACTGCATTTGCATGCCTACAGCTGAAGTCTGTTTTATTTCCCGTGGATCATCTATGTATCTAGACAGGTGTGTTGACTTCAGGCTATTTTTACTGCTAAACATCTGAAATCACAACTGTGAACTGGTTCTGCAGGTGAGAATATTCCTGACAGAGTATTTACATTTGAATTTGAAAAGTAATCTGCAGCTTAAAGGAAGAGTATCTTATTTAATGGACAACGATAGCCATTGGTTTTAGAGTTGGCTTCCTTACTGGGACCCATATTTATGATCATGTCTTTCAGAAAGACTGAGTTTTCCCAGTAAATATTGAGTTACTTTTATACATGATCTTAAATATAAAAGTTTAGGTACCTAGCCTGAGGTTCTGGGATTTAAAAGCTTTGCCCAGCTATCAAAATTAAATAGCATTGTGCCACAAACTGGTAACAATAGGAACTGCAAGGTCTCAAAAGGAAAACTTCAGCCACTCTGAGGCTTCACTTAAAGAGCTTAACTTGAAAACTCCCCTTACACCTGTTAAGTAATCACTGCTTGAGGATCAGCATGAAGTTCCTATGTGCACAAAATTTAACACCAATTCAGTATAACTTTCTTACGTGTCAAATTTCTAACTATTCCTTTTCATAGCTTCAGGGAAAAAAACAAACCAAAGAACAACAAACAAACAAAACAAAAACATTTTTCTAATGGGCTGCTGATCAGAACTGTTATTCTGATGGTGAAATCCCAAAGGGAAACATGTTTCAGATACGAAGTATTCCCTCCAGAGTCCCTGGCAGTCATAAAAAGAAGAACTTCCTGATGTATAAAGACGGTGTCACCACTGTCAGAGAATACTACAGCAGGAAATGAACCACAAAAAAAAGCAATGTCTTTCTTCTTAGGAATCAAAATAGTTGGGTTTTTTTCACCTACAATAATTTTGGAGGATAAAATTCTAATGAAAGCTTGAATACATCATGACAAAAAAAAAACACTTGTCTTGATTTTTAAATGTGCATATTCTTAGGAAATTACTCAAGCTCATAATTTACAGAATGTAAGCTTGTATACAACATTATAGAGCAGGTCTCCATCAGGAAATCAAAGTATATTTTTATAGAAGGTGAAATAATATACAGTTCACAGGCAACTTCACTTTTCCAACAAATGGAGCCATAAATGCAATTTTCTGTCCTTTGCTCTGAAGAATTAATTTTAAGGTATTCATATTTTTCTTCAAGTACATCTTAAGTCTCAATTAAACCTCGAAAAGCTACAATAAAGTAACATTAAGAACCAAGTTAAACCCATCATAGCAAGGAAATTCAGACTTAGGCTAAAAATTTTGTCTCATTCTTCATCTTTAAATCACTCTGTTGTGGTTAGGAATTGTACGGCTTGGAGAAGTGTGTGATTTTTCATACTGCACAGTACATATGTTCCAGTACTTAGTTTAAAGGAAAGTCGGAAATTTTAGCCCTAACTCTGAATTTCTTTACTTTTCAAGGCTTAACTCAAGCATCTATAATTACTTTAACCTGAGCTTTTTACATTTTAATCTTTTTACAATGGAGCAGAAAGTGGAATTCCAAAACCTCCTCTTTTGCTGTGTACTTCAATGGCACTTTCTAAATTTAAAAGATTGAGCACCATTTACTACATGACACTGAATACATGCAGTTTTAAATGGCACTTAGACATGACTAGCTGAAATGCGGTAAAAAAGGCTTACACACTCCCAATAGAAGTCACAAATTCAAACATTCGGGCATGAAAATCCTTTCCCTAAGTTGTTTTCAAGGTTCATCCTTTTCTCTGCAATAACTAAAGCAAAGCCACAGTAGCTGCAGCCATTTGCATCTAAGGAAGAGATGTTTTGCTTTGGTGATATAGTTAATGAGTCTAAAAATATTCAGTATAATAATTCTGTCAAAGCCCCCACAGTCTCCTCAATGAGCAGAAGCCTGCAGGATTCCAATGGGGAGCCAAGTAATGAGCTCTCAGCATTCGCTCCCACACCGTCCAGACGAAATATACTCGGGCCTCAACGGTTCCACATCATTAGCAACATGAAACAAAGACACATGCTTGACTTTAATAAGCGACTAAAGTTGCTGGCTTATTAGGCTGTCACTGCACATAAACTCTCTTTCAGTGTGACAAAACAGTCCCTTGCAAACAACAACAAAAAAAAAGAAAAGAAAGAAAAAAGGAGGGGAACACATTTACAAAGAGAGGTTGGTATAATTTCACATAGTAAGTAAGTGATTGAACGGAGTTGAACGAAGGCACACAGGAAGTGATGGGTTTCTGACACCGACTCTCATGGGCATGCTGCAGACTGCAGTTTCACTGCTGGAGATGACGGTTACGGTGGGCTGCAGTGATCAGACTATGGGCATATGTGACTGAGTTTTAGTTGATATTCTTGTAAGACAGGAAGTGAAGAAGCTTATTTCCCACTGGGAAAAGGCTCAGGCATGATTAACTTGGGCATGACCAAATAGGTCAACGATATGACAATGTGTCTAGCACAATAATTAAGTGGGAAAACGTGTGTAATTTGTTTCTTCTTGTTCTTCACATACCAATAATACATTAGCAAGGATTCATTTAATCTCTTTCATTATACAAGAATTGATAGCAACACTATACAATAGCTTTCGTTTTAATATATTCCTTTAAATTATGTTTATCAATTCAGCAAAATAGTTGCACTGATGAATACTCTTCAGTGTTTAACATTTGGCTTGAAGAGCTACTGATAATATTTTTAAATGTTAATTTCTGCGAAAGGTATACATAGACCGAAAAATATATTATTATATTTACATTTTAAAAAGAGTGGCCTTTGATCTGAAGTAAAACTTAGCACTAGAGATGTGCAGAAAAGAATCCCGTCCCCCAAGCATATCCCCTAAATCAAACATTCTCCTGTTTCATGGGAGGGTGATGTCTGAAAAACTAGTGGGTGAGGTTAAGAGAAGAGTTTGCTCATGTCAGGAGTCACCTACCAGGTTCTCTGTTCTGCATTAATTCAGAGCAGGCATGGATATTTTCATGCACTACAAAGTCCCAGTATAGCTTCAACAGTGGAGAATGACAAAAAGCTAACCATACACATTCATTAGCGTGGCCCTAGAAAAATCTATCTAGATTATTTAAGGCATGCTCAAGTTCCTGGTCCAAATAAGTTTAAGCAACCTAAGATGAGTACCACTGTTCTAGGCCCTAAGAGCATGTTCCTGGTAAAGCTTCTAAATATAGTCCTATAAGGAATTCGGTTCTGATAACCTGACATATTTTCAAGGAAAAAGATTTCTTAACCAGACAGGCTCAGCTTGTTTAAATATTTATTTCATTCAGAATTTGTTTCACAAATGCAATTTGCTTTTTGAGCTCATTCTCAAACTCTTTTGATAATGGCAACACATTTTCAGGAGGCAGACATCTTACTATTGATGTCTGTACATAGATTGGTGGGCATGTTAATGAGAATAACATTAAAGGTTAATAAATATTAAAGGTTAATAAAGAACTGTATTTGGGGGGAATTTTGCAACAGCGTTGTTAATTTTCTTTATTTGGAAAAATGTTGAAAGAGAGGGATTTTGTAGGCATTTGAATAACTCCTTTATACTTCCAGCACAGGTGACACACTTTAGAAAGATCACTGAATTAGAAGATAGAAGCTCACTGTTGGCTCAAAAGGCAAATCCATCAGAATTTCCAAGTAGATAAAAATAGGTTACCTTTTCACAATGTGAATTTTAAAACAAAAGCAGTGGTTTATCACAGCTTTTATAAATGAGGAACTGTAAGGGTCAAAAGCCCAAAAAAAGAAGAGAAGCAATGAGTTGCTGTCTTATCAGCACCTAACAAAAAGAGATTGTACATAAGTAACAATCGCAGGGTACATTATAGCAAAAGTATAATCACTGGCTAATTTCAGATGTAATCTTGGGATACTTCAGCAGCTGGTAGTACAAGCAGAAGCTCAAGAACAGCACCTAGAACGCAGCTCTGCCCAACTCTGTATTCACCAGTATACACACCACCACCAGAATTTACATGACTATGGGAACATGATCCTGGAATGCTGCAGTAGGAGGACATACATCAAGCTCTGTATTGTTTTATACAGCAATTACAACCAGGTGCCTTTCTTCAAAAGACTGGGTAAAAACATTGAACTCACCTAGGGCATTTCCAGATATATGGAAAAAGGACTGAAGTATACATGAATCCCGAAAAGTTCTCATTTCTGCAAGTAGCTATCACTTGTTAACCACTTCATAAGGAAAATATGACTGAAGTCAGACAGTCACAGTATGACTGTAGTCACTCAGTCACAATGAACACAGCAGATACCGTAGACACAAGCAAAGCTAATAAAGTTTGGAGAATTTTTAAAACTTTGAAGGGAATTTTATCTGTAAAAAAAAAAAGTCATCATGGATTTTACATCTATTCAGAATCAGAAGTTATTCAGCTCTTATCCAGATCTAGCTAGAAAACACTAAAAAGCAAGATACTGTTGGAGTTACCTTCAAAAGTTCAATAAAGCACAAAGCTGATCTAGGCAGGCAAAGTATGCTTGTATGTTTCTCTTAATAATCTCAGACATTTTTTCTAAATGATATAATTCATTTTGAACACATAAAAAAATTCCAATAATTGAGATTATATGATAAATAAATACATGAAAGAAAAATAACTCCCCCCCAAGTTTTCTTTCAGCAATAATACACTCACAAGCCATAACTAACAGGAAGACAAAAAATCCATATTTGTCACGAAATACTGAAACCCTATTCATACCCTGGTTCCCAGTTGATTTAAACCTTCATTAGAAAATATACAACTGTTAGTGCAGAAAAATAGAAATATCTGATATAATAAGAGTAAATTATATATGAATGAGAGCCAGACACCCTTTGACACACTGCTGATAAAACCCCTGGCTTCAGGCATGCTACTGAATTGGAAACTCTGTTGGGGTAGCACTCCATACAGAATAATGTGAGAATAAAATCATACTATAATAAATTTATCTTAGTGACAATTTTATGCATCATTCACTGCTGTTAATTTAATAAAATACCCTTGCAGGGTAGCTGCCCCAGTGTCCCAGATCACATGTTCCAACACCAGACTTAAAGCAGCAGCTGGACTTCCCTGAACTGATTGTCAGTTACTATTCAGTGGCTGAGAGTACTTTTAATGATCATGGGCAATACTTCAGAAAATTATAGCATTCCAGCTATAATTCTGAACTAGAACTGTCTCTTCAGTTAGTTCTGGAAGGAAATTATGGCTGCAGGAGTCTGTTTCATACAGAGGTTCAGAGTAGCTAAAGATCTTTCAAGTACCATAGAGATTCTCTTAATGGCTTGTTTGCTATACTTTGATCACCTTGCATCTAAATAGAAGAAAATGGATAAGGAAGGAAAAGAGGAACATATTTTATTGTATACATATTGATTTAGTATCTTTAACTCCCCTTCATGCTCCTATGTGTTCCTGTATAGATATGTCAAAAGCGTAGCAGATGACATAATTTTGCAAGGAAACATAGTCTTTGTTCCTCCCTGAAGTGGAACAAAGAAAATGATGCAAGTAGAAATATCTGGTGGGTATAGTATCTTCCAAATGGCAGAAAGTAATGTTAAGCCTCAACGAATATCATAATGTTAACATGGAAGCAAGCTGGTTATCTGTCTGTGTGTCTCTCAGGTTTGCCCTTTGATACGAAGGCTATCACTGCTGCCTTCCTTCTCAGTACATGTGAGTAAACTGTATACATACAGACGCACTGGGGAGTATACACAGAGTAAGTGCTTTAGAGAACATAGAAAGGTATGGCTGCCTTAGTCTGACGTTTCTGACTATACAAAAGCTGATATTACTAAACCAGGGGGGAGGCAGGCAGATTATATTTAAAGAGGTTAATGAGCATACATATGGAATTTAAGATTGCTCAGGGAAGCTACTGAAGTCAACCAAGCTCTCTTGTAGAATGAGCAATTGTTTTCGAAAAAGTGCGTATTAATGGCATCACCATAGTACAATCTGATGCAAAACGATACTGTTACCTATTCCTCATGATAAAACAGCTCCACCTTTAATTCTTTCCCTGAAGTCTTACAAAAACAGAAGAAATTTCTGGAAATATTAATTTTTGACCCAATAAAAGCAAAGTATTCTCTGATCATTCAGCAGAAAATTTGTTGACCTGGGAATAGCATTGGCAGATTGATACTGATGATTTAATGTAAAAAAATCCAAAGGCATATGTAAAACTCAAGTTGTCAGAGGGCTTTGACACATGAAAAGGTTACCATGCATCAGCTGCTCTGTTGTTTAGTCACTGTGAATTGTTTTACCTGCAGCAAATGCTCAGGGCGTGTTAACTTAAGGCACACACAGAAATACCATGGCATAGCCTAAAATGCTACATAGATCAATAGAATCATAAGACATGGTATTTATGCAATTAATTAAATGGTTTGCATATCCGCATAAATTCTTTCCATCTATCCATACTGCAGGTGCATCTATACCTGATTGGGAAATCATATATTCCTCACTCATGATAGGATAACTTACCATTGTGCTGGTATATGCTGCTGTTTGCAGGACTGCGCACACAGACAGTTACCATTCTGCAGCTGATGGACAATAACTTGCTGATGTCTCAAAAATCAGGACTATATTTCTTGAGGAAATGTGTGTGGTAGTCTGCCATTAAAACTTGGAATTTTGTACTGATCCTAGTGAGATAAAAAACATGCTTACTGAAAACGTTGCTTTGGAGTTGATACAGAAGGCAATGGCTTAAGTTTCTATCTATCTTTTTCACCATACAATCTACATTATTTTATTATTTAAAGCAGCAAAAATGTGTACTTGGCTGTTCTTAAAGAGAACTGGAAGAACATTTAAAATTTCAGTTTTCCACCAGAGGAGCATTCTTCCAAGATTTCATTGTACTACAGGATTTTTTTCTACAGAAAACTATTCCCAGAAGCCATTTCAGCTTCCTCATTCCATTTTGATAATTCATTCTCTACTGTTTCTTAAATTAATTATAGTATAGTGCATGAAAACGGTGACATGAACATACCGCATCTAATAAAATAACACGTTATGCATATACCATTGTAATATATTGTCTATGTAAAAATATGGTTTTCATATGATTGAAAAGGAAAATGGCAGAAATTCAATGTCAATGGCTTTAAAAAAATTTGTTCACAGGACACTGAGGCATTTTTGCTTTTCAATACAATGTGAAGCATTTTAAAAAGTATTGCAAGTTACTGCTTTGATTACCAGATGATAATTTAGACTTTCATGGCATGACAAACTCAGAATAGTTAGGGTTGGAAAGGACCTTAAGATGGTTTATAATATATACTTCTGTGGAAAATATGGTGAACCAGGCAAAACTACCAGCTGCAATGAACTCAGACATACAGGCTGCTACAAGAGGCTGGAATTTTCACTCTCAACCAATAAAATGCCCATCACTAATGGAACTGGTGTACAGAATAAAGTTTAAGGATGTGCTACTGATGTGGCAGCTTGAGATTCTGCTTTACTGGGGCTAGATAATGGAACTATCTATAGCTTGTGAGGTGGGCTGATGCTGACCTCAGGAAGTTTAACCATGCCAAGTGCAAGGCCCTACAACTGGGTTGGAGCAATCCCAGGCAAAGCTACAGGTTGGGCAGAGAAGAGATTCAGAGCAGCCCTGGGGAGAAGGACTTGGGGGTGTTGGTTGATGAGAGAATGAACATGAGCCGGCAGTGTGCTCTTGCTGCCCAGAAAGCCA
>JASSUY010007525.1:21899-35068 GCA_032466535.1 Forpus xanthops
GTGTAAGGGTGGTGGCACTGGAATGGGTTGCCCAGGGAATCTGTGAATGCTCCATCGCTGGTGGTGTTCAAGGCCAGGTTGGATATAGCCTTGGATGGCATGGTTTAGTGGGAGATGTCCCTGCCCATGGGGGGTTGTTACTAGATGATCTTAAGGTCTTTTCCAACCCTAACTATTCTATGATTCTATAACTATGCCTTATGACCAGGGCTATGCTGAACTCCAGGGCTATGCTGAACTGGAAATTACAGGATAATGCAAACGGCCAACTGCGAGTATTGAGCGTGCAAGGGCTGCAAAGGTCAATATTATTTGGTTGTTTTGGGCCCCATGCAACCACCCTAATCTGAGTTCTCCAGAAGTGAAAAGGTAGGAACATGCAGACTTCGTATTCCATAGGTTGCAGACATACTTTAGCATAAGGGGTGCTATGGTGAGAATGAGCGGACATGTCTGTGCTAGGAGGATTGCCTCTAGGAAAGAAGATATTAAAAAACACCACCACCTCTCCTATAAAAGCATGGTAAATAGAAATCTACAGACTTACTGCCACATCACCTTCTAGATCAATAACTAAGGGGTTAAGCTGGTAGAGTGAAGACAGAGAAGGTGAGATAACTATTGGTAATATTTATTTCTATCAGCCGAAAAATAAGCACAATGAATCCTGTTCTGTCTCCTATTTTCTTTATTCTATTGCCATAGCAGCTTCCCAGTTTAGGCAAGGTGTTCATAATAGGTAAACAAAAGTAGTTCAATTACTTCTTAATTACTCTTTCTAGGAATAACTTGCAACTTGTGAAAATGTTAAGATTTTCTGCCTAAAATTCAAATGGTCCTGAATTTATGCAAAGCTCTCCCCTCAAATAAATGTTTTTAGTGATGTGAAGATTCAGAAAATGCTTCAACAGCAGTAACTGGGATGGACACTGTGTTGTAATAATTTGGATACACTTGACTAATGCAGTTATTCGCAATGAGGTTGGCACAATGCCCAAAGCATTGAGCAAGCAAATACAGCAAGACATTCAGTTTAGCATCTTCCAATACTGCATTGAGACCTTTGTTTGGTCCAGGGGTATTAATGGACACCATAGTGTAACCTACTACCCAAAATTGCTAAAATATATTTATATTTCTTTGTTAAATTCACCAGTGTGTATTATGTAAAAAATGCTGGTGAGGCACAAGCATTTTTAATCAAATTAGTATGCAACATAAGGCAGCTGTGTATTCAAATGGGGTTTTAAGCAATTTGGTTGTTTTCTTTATAATAACAGGAAAGAACATTTTGATTTTGAAGGTGACAGAGGCAATATTACCAGAATTAAACAATCTGAATTAGCTTTTTCATGAAATGTAATATGTTTTATGCTTTTAGATGGGATGCTCCACTGCTTTCAGATGAGCCTTTCACTGTCACAGTCAATGGCCAGGAACAGAATAAGCTCTGGAGGTAGGATTATCCTCAAATTTAATTTTTTTTTAGAAGAAGCTAATGGCAAATGTTTCTAGCAAACTTTAGGTGCATCTATGTTATAACTAGAGAACCAAGACAGGATATTAAAGGAAAAGATAAGTACAAAATTAGTAAACAAAGTTTGACATTTTGCTTAGTTTGAATTTGATGTCTGGAATGAATATAATCTCTACAAACCTTGCATATGTATATTATATAATAAATACTTTTATTTTCACATACACATAAGAAGAAAACAATACAAATCATGCATAATACAGTGCCAAAGAAACATATCTTCCAAACATTTCTTATATTAGCTTGTGTAACATGACAGGGATTTCTGCAAGGAATGGATGTAAATTTGGTTTTGTTATATCTCAGGATGAGTAAGTTCTCCTTTGTTCTACAAGACTGCAGTTTGAATCAGATCCAGAAAGGATAGCAGTTCACTAATATTATTAAAATAATTTTCTATTAAATAACATGATGACTCAATTTTTTATATCATTCATTGACTTTGGGGTCAAGTGTGGTGAGTATACAAATAAAATGTACTTTTCTTTCATAACTATTACCAACAATGGTCATTCAGCGAACCAGGCTGGATTCTTTCTATCTGACACTTCATCTGTCACCATTCAAAGTTCCCTGAGGGTTTTTCAGTTGCAAGTGTGCAAATCCACTTCTTTAAAGAAATCCAGATACAGAGGTATCTGTTTCCTCATAGGTATGTCATACTCACCTGGCCTGAGGAATGTAGAGCAGGGAGATGGGGAGATGGGAGACACAGAGCAGGGAGATGGGAACAATGAATAATGTTGGATGCCTATAGAGCTCTAAAAGATGCTCTGCAGAGCATCTTTGGTGGGCCTAAGACCTTGGTGTAGTGAGCTAATAGGGTAGCATAAGCCTGCACGATTCCTGACATAAGCTTTGCAGTGGAACAGAGATTTGGGGGCAGAATTGCCAGTAGGATGAGATTATTTTCAGCACTATTTTAAAGTAACTAGGCTGGGCTTTGCACTGGAATTATATGGTGATATGATGCTGACAGTCATTTCAGGCCAAGAGATTTAAAAGGCTGCTTCTTCATTTAGGAACCTCTTCTGGAGTGCCAGATGCCACTCCTCTGTCCTGACTTTCCACTAGGATTGTGGCAGCTGTGTGCCCTCTGAACTCTGTATAGGAGCTTCAAGTACCCAGGAAGATGATTTCCTTGTGTAGGAAGGGGAGATGCTGGGAAGCGTTTCCAGACTTTGCCAAGAGTACAGACAAAGCTCACAGCTCTAAAAACATGTTTGCAAATTATGCAGCCTCAATGAAGTCAACAGGTTCGTGGTCACAGAATAATCTCTATAATTCTTTAGGCTATACATTTTTGAGATCTAAATTCACACTTTTTTATATTATTTATTATTATTTTGGGTAACTGCATTCTATGCTTGCCACAGAATGAGAGAGATAGTAAAAACTTTGATGTCTGGCTGTGTTACTTTACTTCTAGATGTAAGCCAGAAAGGAGTATTGCTGTGATTTCAGTATGGAAGGGGAACACAAGAGTCATAGAGTACCACAGGGAGTGCTGGCAAAGGAGACTGCTTGCTAAGATGTCAAAAAGTTCAGTGTATCTGGAGGAAGATGCACATCAAAGATGACATTTCAAGAAGGGGAATTTTTCTCTGAATCACTGCTGTCTGTACACCCATTTTGGGAACCTTAGAAATGGAGAAACACACATTTGAGATCAGCTAAACCAAACAAGTGGGACCAACATAGACTTCTCAATAGAAGAAACGGATAAAAACAATGCACCAATACAGAATTCAGGCTGCTATTGTTTAAAATGATGTTTGGGTTTCTTTTTGAAGTGTTATTTCAGCTAGTTTGCCCTCATCAGCTGAAGGAAGCTAGGCATGTATCCCTAACATCAGAAAGTGAAGTATTATCCATATCACCATGCTCATAATTACAAAACAATTTTTCTGAAAGCAACCTTTGAAATGTAAGAAGAAAAGCTGCATAGGGGAAAGCTACAGGCCATAATTAGGTAGCCTTTCTTGCAATTCTGTTGTCTCCAAGGATTAAAATAAAGAGTCTGGCAATATAAGACCTGTAATCACCTAGGAATAGAGGTAGAGCATTCTGCAATATATCAAGACAAAAGGAATTACTCAGAAAACTTCAGGCCATTAATGTTAGCCAAAATTATTTTGCAAGAATATTACGAGAAATAATGGCATGGACAAGATTACAAGACATTTAGAAATGGGTGATTTAGTTAGGGGCAGACAGCATATATGCACTAAACGCAAATTATGTTTGACAAACTAGCTTGAATCTGATTATTTTAATGTTCTGTTGTTGAAGGAATGAATTAGTGTCTGCAGTTTATCTGATTTTCAAAACTATATTTGATATTTCCCATGAAAGAAACTTAGTTTACAAAGGGGGAATTTCAGGCAGTTATTCGAACAGAGTGAAGATTATCTTAGGAAAATGAAAGAGCATGTCAATTAACGATAACACTTCAGGTGGAAAAAATGTATACAATCAGCAGTCAATAAGCACCACTTTACTTGACCTATTACACAAATTGCTCTGAAATCAATGTCAAGAATGGCTAGATTTACTGGTAAAACATTAAGACTAACAAAGTTATGTTAGGTTACAAGGAAATAGATAGTAAAGCTTCATCCATGCAGTTTATCTCTGGAAATTGGAACAGTTCTGGTACTTTTTCACACAATAATTCCTCATTCCCACCCTCTTTTTTGCATTCAGTTCTTCTTCTACAATTCAGCA
This sequence comes from Forpus xanthops, assembly GCA_032466535.1. Taxonomy (NCBI): domain Eukaryota; kingdom Metazoa; phylum Chordata; class Aves; order Psittaciformes; family Psittacidae; genus Forpus; species Forpus xanthops. The sequence goes on from JASSUY010007525.1 coordinate 26,164, forward strand.
ATCCTTTTCAGAAGTTGTGAATACTTTTTTTTTTTTCTTAATAGATATAGTTAAGATATTGATATGACGAGTTTATTCCAACAGCTCCCAAATCCTGGGTTTATCTCTAGTGATTTACAGGGATTTGCACACAAGGATATGAATCAATGTGCTACAGCTGCTCCCTAGAAAAGCCCAGGTCATTATTTCATTTCTTTCTTTGTTTTGTGCCAAGAACTCATCACACTCCTATTCTTACAGACCTCTGATCAGGGCATTAGGTATAATTACTTCTGTAAAGAAAGGAGAAATGGTTTGCTTATATCCCTCCAGTTTAACTTCTAATAAAATATCTATTTTAATATAACCATAAAATTCTTCAGGAGCACTCAGACTCAACTCTATGTTTGCTTTTTTTTTTTTTAGGAAAAGTAGATATATTTTAATCCCATATTAACTTTATAATCAAGATACATAAACAGATCTTTGCATCTTCATTCAAACTGATGAAATTTCACTTTTCGAGCATACCTGGTAGGTCAGATATTGAAATTTTCTACCAACACTGCTCTATGGGAAGAGTTTGATAAGTGCCATTTTAAAAAGGAGTGTGAGAGAGACATTATGTGAAGTTTATGCTCCACATCAGTGTGTGAAGTTATGAATCAGAGTGCTGGCAGTTCCAGCATCAACCCGAAGCCCAGCAGTGCATCCTCTATTTTGCAAAGTCATTGTTTAGGGTGTAGATGTACCTGCAGGTAAACCTCTTTGACCGGGTTAATGTTCTGCCATATCAGTTCCCCAAGCTGATACCAAGGTAGCACAAGGGAGAAGTCAGACTGCAGTTGCAATAATTTAGATGTGCTGAAGTTGTCATAGAACTGTGCTTTGAATGGTCCCAATGAAAACTGGCTAATATCTACTCTTAGGAGTATATTCAGTGCGCCACTTGTTGTCATGGAGTACTGCATCCTCCCTCAGTCCTTTCTGACCTCAAATGGGTTCTCCCGTTTCCTCTATCCTTCATCTGTCCTAGCTGTACTCTGTCAGTTTGCTTAAGGAGCTGAGGATCAATCACTCCAAAACCACTGCCACAACACAGTGGCTCACTGCCGTCATGTCCAGTTTCAACCAAGAAGCAGCAATAGGCTACAAATAACTGTTTATATGTCAGTATGTGTTTTTAATTTGAAGGTTGAAATGGCATGTTAGGTTGATTGAAAAATGTATTCTTGCTGAAAAATGCCAAATAGCCACCAAAGGGAGATGCAAGCATTTCACACCTCATTGAAGCAAAGTGTTGTTTACTAACCAGTTAAGTATACAGGGTAACTTCGGGTACAGAAGTTATTCTCTTATTCTCCTGGGTCATATGTTCCGATAGTTTCAAGGAAAAGATTGAAATCATTTAAAACTCCTAGAAGTTTTGAAAGAAGAGAGTGACTCTAGCATATGAGGTAGTACACTACAGGAATGTTCACAAAATCTAAAAGCCTGAGAAGTACCTTATTCAGAGGTTAAGCAGAAAGCTAGTTGAAGATGGGAATTGACATATATTTGTAATATAAATAGAGTAAATGTAGTTTTTCTTTTATTCTTAGTTAACATTACTTGTATCTGTGTTGTCATATTTTTTTCTGTTTTGAATGAGTGTTCTTACTTACAGACTCAATCTTATTTCAGACAGGAAAAATTTCAAGCAGTTGGGCAAAAGTATTCTTCACTGAAAGGGGAGTGACACTAAAAAACAGGCCTCTGGGACTCCTTAACAGGGGATCTAATCCACAACTACCTCACTGTATCCAGAGATTAAGGAAAAAACTTCCATATGTTCTATGCAGGCCAGGTAGAAGCGGGAATACCAGAAGAAGCAGAAGTGGCTTGCAGTGATTGTTAGCAGCTTTGGAAATTCCCTGACGTGCAGTAATGTAAAGAGTTTAAAGCCTGAGCCCTGGAAATCACAGACTGCACTCCACAGTCCCAGGGCTGAGTGTCCTCAAGAAGTGGAAGACTCAAATTCTCATTCTCACCATCTCATTTAAAGCAAAGATTTGAAAAAGATGTCATATTTGTCAGTAGCATGCCTAGATCTGAGACCTACATTGTTCTGGTGTTGCTTCCTTCCGCATCACTGATGAAACGACTTCTTTTAGCGTAATTTACTCAAAAATTATTTCAGAGTAAGGTTCTAATGTTAGATGAACATCTTAATGACTATTTCACCCTTTTTGTCTCCTTCAAAACTAATTATTCACTGTGTGTGACAATACAGTGAGAATCCAAGACAGACTTGGCCAAGGATAATTTGTAACCTGGTCAGTCTTGGGAAACGAGGGAATTTTATTTCGAATCTTATTAATAGGATAGTTGAACCTGGGAGGAAACTGAGCATCTGAATTACTGACATTGAAGTGAGGAAGTACTCCATCTCCCTTTCCTGAAAAATATCAAATGCCCTGTCTAGATCTACGCAGTGGTTTCTGCGTATATTTTGGTTTTAATTAAAACAAACCAATAATTTTCAGAAATTAAACTTTTTTTTCTCTAATCCACAACATTTTTATTCCTTTGTCCCAAATTCTGAAAATTTTAGTTTTAGATTAGCCTGAAATGAATTGGAAGAATTCTTGGCATTTGTTTCTAACTAAAAATTGACTTCACAGCTCTGCTATATGCATTGGCAATAGAGTCAGATTACAAAAGGATGCCCAAATATTTTGTACCATAATCTCTTATTCCAGCCTTTTCTACAGTTTACTTACTTGTAAATAATTACAGTTAATGTAATACAGTAGTGAAGCTGACTCACTAATGTTGCAGTCCAGACGCTTTAACCTCTGAGACAGCATCATTAGAACCTACTTTTAAATTTCCCAAGTGAGCAGGAACAAAGTTCCTAGCATGGCAAATAGACAGTGACAAAGCCTGATGAAACTGAAGAGTAATTTGACTCACGATCACTAGGAGACAGTAGAGGAATCAGAACAAGATGATAGGTCCTCTCATTCCCATCAGACACTGTTTTACTGACAATAATCAATATCAGCAAGATTGGCACTTTTATAACATTCTTTTCTAGATCCACTGTAACGGTCTTCTGCTTCAAGCCTTTACTGTTCTTGGGAGATAGCAGCACTCTGGCAGACATCTCTAGCAAAGGGTTGAACTGGCTCTGCACTGGCAAGGGCAGCGCATCAAGCTTCTGTTTGCTTTTGTGCTACTTCAAAATCAGGAGGGGTTGACACCCTTCACACCAGTTTGTTCTTTAGATCTTTGATTTCAAATTTTATTGGCCCACCACATTTTTTAAATTATTCTTTAAAGAAATTAGTGGCTAATCTTGCTCTTATGCTGTGTGTCCCCCCAGTGTGTTAAGGTAATGCTTTTAAGAGCCTGGTCTCCTTGTAATTGTCAAAGGAATCCCCCACCCAGTTCTGCCATTCTTCTTATGGAGAGCAATTTCTTTGAACCTCAGAAATTTCAAGGGCACTGGGACAGCAGAATGGCATATCTAATCTTAGTATGTTCCCTTCTCAATTCCATGGATGCTTGCAGCAGTGGGCAGTTAAATATCTAACGGGGATAAGATGCCTCCCATTGACATAGAGCTATCCTTGAACAGTCTGTGGCAGCCCTTCATTCTTATGCTTAGATGTGAACCTGAACAGCTCTTAATGAACAATAGTCATAATATTATCTGAAAGCTATGCCATGGCTGGTCATACACAATGAAGGTGTACTACTGAAGTGGGGCACTGAATGCCAGAACAGAATGATGTATGACATACACCAAAAGATTCTAATCTGATTAGCTGCTTTGTAAGTTAGATAAGTTTTTTTCCTAAGATCCTTGTTGTCTTACCGCTAATGAGGCCTTCAGCCAAATCTGTAATAGGCTGAAGTCTATAGGCTATGTCTTTGTAAAAATTACCGATTGGGAAAAATTATGTGATTCATACTGTGTATCAGTTTCTTTCCACACTGTTTCAAAGGATAAAGTGATTCTGCTTTCTCATTCCAAATTTCTATTTAAAGCCATCTTTTAAGTTAATCTCAGTTTTTAACATGTCTGGTACCCACAGGGCTGTCACTTTTCGTAATACTTCTTATCCTCAACACACGAGATGGCAATTCTGCCTGCTTTTCTCACAAGGTGGGATATTATCTATGTAGACAAACCTGAACAAAGAAGACCACTGGCAGCTACAACAGTTTCCTTGAGATGGTTGCTTACGTAGTCTTACATTCTCCACATAAATTTCTTCTTTTATGAATCTCCTAGTAGCTTCATTACATAATTACTGTAAACTGTAGAGCATGTAGTAGCTGAGTAGAGCACTGTTGGAAATTACTTCCAATACTTCCCATCCCCCTCAAAAAAAGACCAAGCCACAAAACCAATATATAGTATTTCCATTACGAATTATATTCCCTGAGTTCTCTGGTATATTCAAGGGTTATAACAGTTTCATAAGTAACCTTAATTTTGGGGAAGTAATGAAAAGAATAATAACTGTTAGAACAAAAAACATGTTACAAGATACAAACTTCCCATCTTTATGAGAATTTAATGTGTCAAGAAATCTGTGCACCTGGCATGTCATAGGTCTTTCACAAATATCTTTATGACTGTCAGACAGGCTGCTGTCCTCAAACGCCTCAGATACTATGTCTACCACAATCTGCCTCACTGGGACACATGTCTTGGGGAGTTACCCAAACTGCAGAGAAAGGTTTGACTTAAATACTGCAAGCTGATTGACTCAGCTCCATGGGTTATAGATAGTAAGGTTCCAGTAGAGGTCCTGAAGCCATATCTTCGCACAACTGTCTTAGAGTATGTATAAATACACATGGACATTCAATAGTCAGTTGAGAATTGTTTTGTCAAACTTTTGTAGCTAATTTTGAGAACATTATTTCTGAATTATGCTATTTTAATCCTTTCTGAGCAGAAAGACTTAAAAAAGTGCAATACAAAGTTTCTACTAGTTTCTAGAATGAAATCTATATAACAAGGTGCATTAATATCATTTGTTAAACTATTAAAAATTTTCTACTTTGTCAGGTGAAGAAACATGGAAAACAGGCCTAATAAGACTTTAACATAAGTACTAACGCATTTGGGATGTGTTACAGTGTAGGTGTGCTTTATAATCCTGAAAGATTGTAATAACTTTGTTTATGAGCTAAAAAGGAAAGCAAAAGAATGGGTTTTTATTAATTCAGAGCATTCTGTTGGTTGTTTGCTGCAGTTTTTTTTTGTCAGTTATTAAATGTTAAGTCAAGCTGTTATGACACCAAATACTTTTTACAAAATATTTACAAGATTAAGCTAGAGCACTGTGACCTTAATGATTTTCTTAATGCAAGTTTGAAGTAAATGTGAATGAACATGAATTTATGTAGCTAATAAGAATGTAAATCTCAAACTATCAATTCATGTGGTTAAAAATTAACATGTAAAGTAGAAAAAATAAGGCATGGATATATTTTGAACTTTTGAACTTTTTGTCTGGAATTTGTGTACTATTCAACCATTCAACCTCACTCATTTGTATGTAAGTAATAACAGAAGAAAAGCAAAAATATAAATAAAAAGTAAAATTAAAAAAAAAAGTTGAATTTAAGAATGGAACTACTCTGCCTGTTGTTTCTGCCTTTTTTTGATGAAATAAGTTTGTGACTCAGCAATAGTTCTAATATCTTTGTAAAGTGTTACAGAACAGACCAGTGTTATTTTAGGAGCAAGCTAGCCTATGTACATAGATTTTCATAGTACAACTATCTCAGAAAGCAGGATCTAGGTAAGGTTTACTTCCTAGAGCAAGTATGTTGCAAAACTTACCCAAAGCTTTCTCCTAGTCAAACAGTATTTTTCATGGATACTTGAAACAAGACAGAAGATCACACCCACTAGCTGCCTGATCAGTCTCATACTAAGTCGTTCCTCCAATTTGTGCATACAGGCATATTGTTTGCATACAGTTTAGAAGGAATTGTCTAGTATAAGTTCTAACAATGTCCATCTCTTTCTACTTTAATCAAAGTAAAAGAGAAGTGCTACCCTGGTCTGTCTTTTCCTATTCCATTTGTCCTGGGCTGAGTAGAGGCTGGAAGAAGTATATGGATGTGGGAAAAAAAGAAAATAATGATTCTTTTTTATTGAAGGTATTATCTTTTAGAATCTTTTAGGAAATAACAAAAAGAGAAAAGATTATGCTTTAAGGTAAAAAGCTGCTAGTGCAAGAACTGAGCTTACAGAAGCTTCTTTGATCTTTTGTCTATGCGAACTTACTGATGCACAACAATTCAACACATGAAAAAAAAACTCTACCGATTAAATTACTTGATGTCTTACAAAAGATAATTTTTGTTTGTTGGCTGTTACTCCTTAACTCAAAAGATGGCATCACAACCTCCTCAACATCAGCTCCTGTCAATATAGCACTGGAGGAATATTTGATTCACAATGAAACTTGAGAGGTTTGCGAAATTGAGGTCTGTGCTTAACAGCGTTGCAATCCACGAGTCCCTCTGCTTAAGGATTATCTACTGTAAGAAACCTGAGCCATTACAAGGAGGAATATTCTGATTAATCTTTGGAACTGGATGTTCTTTAAGGTCCCTTCCAACCCAAACCATTCTGTGGTTCCATGGGCTTAATATCACAGGTGGCACTGAGGTAGAAAAGGGGTCAAATATCCTTAAACTATCAATGACTACACAGCAAAAAAACCAGTCTTTTATTGGCATTAGAGAACAATCAACTTTAAAAATAAATCCCTAAATGAATTATCAAATTTCCATATTTCTTTTAGGAAAAAAAAAAAAAAAACAAAACACAACAAAAAACCCCAAACTAAAACCAAAAGAGATTTCACTTCCTGTAATGGGACATCTTCTGGGAAACTGTAAGATCTAACTAGCACTAAAGTCCTATAGGCTTCACTGTGTCCTGCAACTGCAGAACTGTGGTCCTACGCAACAGAACTGACTAGCCACTGGTATGGCTGGTGCATATGGAAAGGAGGCTGACTTCTCTGTAAATTAGCTCACTAACTTCCTTTTGCTATCAAACTAATAATTTGATTTGTCTGCCTGTTGTATTAATTTTCTGTTGGAGTCATTTGAACTTATTGAGTTATTGATTCAAATTTAATTATAACATTAACTTGTTGTTTACATTGCTTAAATATAATTAGCTCAAAGAAAGTCTAGCAAATTTGCATAATAAAAAGCTTACTGAAGATACATTTTTTCTATATTTTCATATGAAACTGGTTATTCTGTCAACCTACTGCAGTGTCAAAACTCTAAAGGCAGAAAGAACCTCTGTGAAAAATACTATAAATGACCCATTTTTGCTTACTAACTGTTATCTAGTCCTGTCATACTGGCAAAAAATAAATGCTAATTCCATTATCCATTTTAATTCCTGATAAAAACAGTTCTGAAAGCTGGTTAAGCATTTAATTTAGAAGCAGATAAAGACTCTGATATTTCTTCTATGATAATTTTAATTTACTTAGCACTGAATCCTTGAGTTTTATTTTTTATTTAAGGTTTGTAAGGAAATGAGTCAAGGGCATGCCATAATCTCATCCATGCTTTCACTATTATTCTTATGTAGACAAGAAGCAAGCCAACATCTCAAGATAAGCAAACTGACTAGAGGCAAATTAGTTTTCTGTTTATATGAGAACAGTATTTTTTTTTTTTTCATTTAGGTCAATAAATAGAAATAACAAAATCAGAAGGAATTGTTTAAATTGACATACCCCTATTTTCAGGTTTACTTTATATTCTATTGGATCTTTCTAGGTGACAGGGACATTATTCTTACAATAGCTATATCCCAGAAGAGCAATATACTAAAGACAGAAATATCCAAGAGGGCTCAGAGTCGGATACATGCATGAGAAAGACATGAAAATATGTTATCTATAAAAGCATGAAAGAACTTCACTTGACTTGCATGACTTTTGTATCAAGCATGCTACAGCAGTCTTTTGATTCTAATATGAAAGTGTAGTAAGGATCATTGCACTAATGCATGAGGATTTGTGATAATGCTGCAGAAATTTTACTGTCAAAACTGAACTGCAGTGTAATGACTTTTGTTATCATGGTTTCTAATAACTATTCAGCATGAATTGACCCTACATATGTTTTACTGCAATAATATGTCAGTTATCCAGAAAGCAAAAAACAGAAACAGAAATCAATAGTCCCCCTCCCTCAAACTTTCACTGCAATGTCGCCTTCTGAAGATAGCAGATTTTGAATATGAGGATGAATATTTTACTTATATTTTAAAGCAATTATAATTTGCATGGAGTATATTTTAAAATGGAAGTAACATGAACGAAAACAACGATCAAAGTTTTGTTAAGACTATGACACTTGCAGTGTTGACAGATTTGAATAAATAGGTTCTTATGATGAAAACTTTATTTGTGAATCAAATTGGGCAACCATTGACATATGAGTATAATACAAAGAAGTATCACATTTTGCTCAGAGAATAGATATAAAGGATTATTCAGCACAAAAATAAAGATACGGTAAACAATTAGATTTGGTTTAAAGCATAATGGCATTCCTGGTGCTAATACGCTAGCCTGGAAGTAGCTAAGCCACTGACAATCATACTTGAAAAATCATGGCCTGGAAGTAGCTAAGCCACTGACCATCATACTTGAAAAATCATGGCAGTCAGGTGAAGTTCCCGATGACTGGAAAAAAGGAAATATAACCCATTTTCAATAAGGGAAAAATGGATGAGCGGGGGAACTACAGACCAGTCAGCCTCACCTCTGTACCTGGCAAAATCTTGGAGAGGATTGTCCTGGAAGGCATGCTGAGGCAGATGAAAAACAACAAGGTGCTTGGTGACAGCCAGCATGGCTTCACTAAGGGGAAA
>JASSUY010007526.1:0-37405 GCA_032466535.1 Forpus xanthops
CACTTGGCATGGTTAAACTTCATCAGGTTGGCATCAGCTCACCTCACAAGCATGTCAAGGTCCCTCTGGATGGCATTACTTCCCTCCAACGTATCAACTGAGCCACACAGCTTCATGTCATCAGCAAACTTGCTAAGGGCACACTCAATGCCACTGTCCATGTCACTGACAAAGATGTTGAACAAGACCTGTCCCAACACTGATCCCTGAGGACATCACTCGTTACTGGTCTCCAGCTGGACATTGTGCCATTAACCGTAACTCTTACACTCAGTCTTCCCATTTCAGTTTCACATATTGTGTTTCCTATTTGCTATCTACAACTTGCTGTGAAGTGTGATACTTTATATGTTCTCTGGACTTCAGTCTTTATATACTGCTTCATTTAGAAATTAGGTGTTTGAATCAAAACTTGCTTGTGAATATGCTTGAACCCATGACATCTTCATGCCTTAGATTTTATTAGAAGCTTTGTATATAACACAGTTATAAAATTTTAGTATTAAGAAATCTTCTTTTTCACCTGACTTTTTCAATCACTGTTTCTTTCTTTTTTTTAATTAAAAATCAGAATTCATGGCAAAGTGCATTATTTATTTTCCTTCAGTGTGATGTTTCCAGCAGGTTGTTGATTATACTCTGCTTTTTTTTTTCTTGGCAGGTGAGTTGGAGTTGTGTTTTTTTAGAGACAATATAAACAATCTTTTTCAGACATCATGTTTTTTTGTTTTTTTTTTTTTCCTTACTTGTTAGCTGCAGCTTGAGAGGGGTGGAAACATCATGGTTGCAGAAAGGAATATACCTAATTTTTGTAATCTTAATTTCTTCTCTGAAAAAACATGCGTTTATTGTAAACGAAGGACAAAAATAAAGTCCTACATTTTTTTGAAACACCTTAATAAAAAGCTGTTGTATAATAGAAATGTGACAGCTGACTACAAGAGCACTCCTTCTTGAGTTACTTGAGAGGAGTTAAGCCAGGTTTACTTAAGGCAGTGAAATTCACTAAACACAAAACTTACCAGATCATACCTTTATAATTTACCTTTAGATATAAGGGACAAAATAATCAGTAATACATTTTTATTACTATGACCCCTTTGCTTTTGTATTTAATGACTGAAATTATTTAGAACCCACTTCTTAATGAAAACCTATATTCAAAATTTACTTTTGAATCATACAAGCCTTTTGCCTTCATTGAATTCATCATGTAAAATCACCATAATTTTTGTTAACCCAATGAATGTAAATGAATAAATGCTTGTTATTGAAAAGTCATAGATTCCCTCAATATGAACAATCATAACAGTGTCTTTCCATATCATGGAAATAAAGACTATAGTCTGGTACAGTTGCAGGGGTTACATTTGAATATTTCATTAGCTTTTAATTTAAGACAAAATATATTTTGCTGTACTCTCCAATGCCATAAGAAAAAAGTGCTGCACAAATATAAATTATTATAAAACTATCATCTAAATTTACAATATGAGGAACCAAAGATATATCTACACAACAGAGTATCACTGTCGAAAGTAGGAATTTTCCTTATGGTTGGAGAAGAACAGATTAGTCTGGGCACTCTTTTCCTGATGGTGCATATATCCCATAGGCTTTGGAAACACAGTAGAAACATGGTGCAGTTCCGGTGTCCTCAACATAAGCCTTGGGTAACATGGTCTTGTGTGCAGCGTCCCTGTCCATGGCAGGAAGATTGAAGTTAGATTATTTTAAGAACCTTTACAGCCCTTACCGTTCTATGATTCTATGACTCTATGATTCTATAGTCCAGTTCCTGCCTTTCCACCTAAAACTTGTTACACATCAGAGGACAAAGGTGTGCTTTTCCGAACGTGTACTGTTAAGCTGGATATGCTTCTTGGCAATCTCTCTCTCTGAGCTTTTCCTGCAGCAACTCTGCACTAACACATCTTAGGATCATGCCTAAATGGCATGGTGTCAGTTGCAGACTTATGCTTGTATGGGTGTTGGCTTTATGACTGACAAGGCCACCTGGAACAGTTCTCTTGAAAAGTAGGTTTTCAAAGATAATCACAAATCTAAATCTGATCTATGTTTTATGACAATAAAGATCAATTCCCCTATAACTAAATCCTGCTGTTTTTCTTTGAGAGAAACTGTAGGCTGTTGAAGTATTTGATTCTATAAGTATTTTGTTCCTGCTGTCACTTGGAATATGGCTGTTTCTGTAATGGGTTTTGCTGCAAAGAGTATAAAGTTTTGCTTGGTGTCTGACTGCCAGTTCTTGTAGACCTATCAACTACTGTAATTTCTGCTTTACACAGAAAATCTGGGTAAATACTCTGGTTGCTTTGTGTGAGGATTATCCTGAGTTGCCAAATCTAAACTGCTGTAACCCTTTCTGTTATCGTTTGAGTAGCAGACAGGTGAAGGGATCTTATCTCCCCTGAAATTAGTATCTTTTGGTTTAGCTATAACAGGAAAGCTTTTAGGGTCACCCTCTTCTCACCCAAAGAGGTCTAATATGTAAATCAAATCATCCTCATTCTCATAACTGACTGATATTTAGAAAATGCATCATTTTTCCATGACCCAGAAATTTTCCAGAGCTCAGCGTAAACATCACAACAAAGAGTAATCTGAAAATACAACATTGACCTTCCTGAACTGTCAAGTTGTTTTTCAATTTTTGAAAAGATAAACATCTCAAACTGAGACTCTCAATGCTTCTGAAGTCCCCAGTTCTAAAGCTGTTGTCATGGAGGAGTTGTCTCAGAGCCATAGATTCTAAAAATCTCTGATCTCCTGCAATTTACTGGGCAATTTGGCAAGGATACCAGTCAAGGTTTTATTGGATACTTCTCTCTGTTTTGGCAAGCATTAGCTGAAACAGATGTTTATATACAACATTTTTCTTCCTGAAACATGCTTCATCTTAAAACCAGTTTGGTTTAGTGCCCTTGCTCCTCCTATTGAAAGGCTGTTACAGAATATTCTGGCTCTAATGATTACGATTTCTAATTTCCAACTCAAATGTATTTATGGCCCATCCAGAAATATTTTTATTAGGTCAACATTGTTATTTTAAACAGCTTTTCTTCTTCTCTTATGTTTACTCCTAACCACTCCATCTATTTGTGTAAAGCAATCTTATCACATCTCAGTTCATTTAAACAAAATAAGACCTTTTGTCTTATTTCATGTGGCCTGCAGTACTCTGGGGACTTCATTGCATATATCTTAGAACTATATTTGTTATTGATGAAAGTGTCATGTTACTGCCAAAAATAATCCAGCTGCATCACACTGTTTCTTCTCTTCCAGCTCTTAAGAGCAGAACTTAATTTTGTTTCTCCTTAAGTGTATCACCTTGCTTCAGTATTGTTCACCACCATATTTATCTACTTACTTCCATATTGTGCTGTGGCCTGCTTCACATTGTGTTATGAAAAAATTTAATCAGTTCGCCTTTAATTTTTGTACCACATGAAATGCAATGTAATTAAAATTTTAAAAAAGATTTGTACCATGACTAATCCTTAACTAACTCTATTAGTAGATGATCCTGGCTTGATTATTCCCTTCTCAGATCTGGCAGTTGCCAGCTGTTTTTCAGACAGTTTACCATTCACCACACAACTCTGCACCAGCTCTTATGTTTCCCACTGGTTAAATCCCATAGGTAATCTAGCAGATGTTTTGCCATATGTCTAATAGATTAACTATATTGTTATTTTGTCACTTATAGGCTACAGATATGAGATTAATCTGATTCAGTGATTTTTGGATAACTTATTTTGTTTTTTATCCTATTTCCATTTACCCTGGCTCCTTTATTACTTCCTTAAGTAAATGCATTATTTACTTTAAAATAATTTGATTTTAACCTGCAATTTATGAAATCATTAACTTCAGATAAATAATGGATGTAGGTAGAGTAAGGAATTCTACAGGGCTTGTAGGAGACATGTTAGAATTCTTTTTCTGTCAGAATAAAAACTTGAACTATGTTTTTATGTTAAATCATATCTGTCAATTTCTTATATAGGATACACTAAGCAGTGAATCTCCCATTTCCCTCCTTTTGAATCTTCTTTCAGATAAAGTACTTAAAAAGTCACTGGAGTACAGAATGAGAATGAGTCCAGCCTGATATTATTTGGAAAGAAGAAGCACCTAACCATAATTCGTAAATTATTTATACAAGATAGAACAGACTAGACAGGAGAGACTGAAGAGTTCCTCTCCTGTTTTGCCAATGTGTTTTTGACCTGTTGGGCTTTTTGGGAAGTGAGACCTGGATTTTGAACTCTTAGAAGAAGAGAAAGAATTGGAGTGCTCTTACTAATAAAGAATTGACAGAAAAAGAAGTGTAAAATAGCTTTTCATCTTCTTCTGGCAGCTTTGTGAATGTGGTCTTATATTTTTCTCTAAATTTCTCAGAAAACCTGGAAAGAAACATACTGTTGTAGATCTAAAAGAGTTAATTGTTTCATTTTGTTTAGATTTGTTTAATCATGAGGGGAAGTGACAGTGAAGGGGAAGTTCGTTTCTTTTGGCAAAAGTTTCATAAATAAAAGTCGTTTATTTCCCAAAGTTGTGAGTAAAAGGAGATGTTTTTATTATGGATTGTTTGCCTGCTGAAATAACTAATCAGTTCATATATGGCTAAGAACAGCAGATTTCTGTTTCTTTGTCTTCTTGGATTTTATAGAAACACCTAATGTGTTGAATCAGATTAAATTCTTCTTAAACTAAATATCTAGGAAAATACAAAAAAGGATGCTTCAGGATTCTCACTGATACAGTCATATCTCTCAGGAGCTGTATGTACCTATGGATTAATACATATTCCTTACACTTACAAGTGTTATATATAAGCCATCATGATGTTATCTTTTTAAAGTTTATGATAACCAACCACCTTTTAAAGACAAAATTTAGTTGTATCCATGAATGTAATTCAAAGGATTAAGCTTCATATGTGACTTTTATTCCTGAATTTACGAATATTTAGGAAACAATCTGTTCTTATATGTATATTACAAGAATGCTATAAGTTCAATATTTCTATTTATTAAAAATAATGCCTGTGATGTAAAACAATGCTTACCTCATGCTAATTCACACACAAACTATACAGCTTATTTCAGTACTTAGTTACTCCTGGCTGGGAAAAAGATTAAATATAAAGAAATAAAGATGATAATATGAGAGTATAAGGAAAACATTACATTGTAATCCTGACACATACTTTAAAAATACATCTCACTTTTTCCCAATTGTGGAAAATTAAATTAACAACTTGATGCTGCCTTATAATGGACACAATTACCAACTTGCCAAAAAGAATCTGTACTTACCCTTTAGAATGTAATGACTCATATTCTTGTATTGACCTTTCAAGTAAGATAGTGGGACCCACATATGAAACTGTTATTTCCTTTACAATAGACTGTATGAACACTTACTAAATATAAGCTAATACCTTTTTTCTCTAGGATCTTATAAACCAATCTTTTCTTAGCAGGGGGAAAAAAAATCTCTTTTCAACCTCTGTTCTCAGAAGAATAACCTGAATGCTCTGATTTCATCATGTGACAAAATTAATTCTTTTTTTGCATGTGTTATCACATAATTTTGTTCTTTAGTTTCTGGACATTAAAGGATGCTGTAATTCAGCCTTAGAACTTGCATATCACTAAAACGTTACTTATAGCTTTGGACTTCTTACTAATAATAACTGGCCCTATTTTTACTATTTCATTGAATGTTCAAAATTAAAAGCTTACTGTTTCCTTGCATGATCTGCAAAGAGACAAACCAGACTTTTGAAAACCTTTAATTAGTGTGCCTCATTGTAAGATAGAGGTTTAATTGTTTGAAAAGGGGTGCAGTACAATTTCAGGGTTTTTTTTATTATTAATATTTTTATTCTACTGCTTTCCTGTTCATTTATTTCAAAGGTTATACTGTAGAGCCATAGCATTTGTTGCTATATATAGAATCATAGAATCAATAGTTAGGGTTGGAAAAGACCTTAAGATCATCTAGTTCCAACCCCCCTGCCATATATCATGCAATATTCAAAATTACACAAGGGAGACAGTGTACAACAGACAGAGTTTTACGTTAGACGTATTTCTGCACCAGCAGTAAGGTTGATGAGTTGCGGTTTTTTTCTGGTGGGCAAATGTGGTAGTTTGGTCAACAAGAATCAAAGCACTGTAGTTTCCTATGGAAACAACTCATATATAGGAGCCACAGCAGCTGGAGCCCCACCTCAGAGATTAGTGTGAAATGTTGCCACTAAGTAAAACTGCATAAAACCCAGTGAGAATTTTAGTGTTTGAAACCAAAGTGATCTGCTTATAAAGAGAACAAAGTAATGTTCCTTGATAACTAAGTCCAGAAATGTTCTCTATTGAAATCAGCATGTGCTGTAACGGTTCTGTTACATAAAAATACAGAGCTTTCTCATTTCTATTGCCATCACAACTGCCAGCATTATTAAGCTGGATAATGATTGTGACTGCATAATACTGTTATAACATTATGTGGTTCTACTGTTCCCTAGCTGTACAGGTATTCTCTATCTAACTATATGAAATACAAAGATGGGGGAAAAAAATGTTGGTTTGTTGTTTATTTATTTATTTATTTATTTCAGGCTATTTGAATACCATTTTCAAAAGAGACACTTAAAAGAAGAGGTTATTGGGTGTATTTCCATGAAGAAGAGGCTTTCCTTTCAGAGATTCTCAGGAATTCTTTGAGAAAAAGATTCTGATTTAATATAGCTGCCTTATCCAATGACAAATAGAGGACCTTTACTTGCGATAGAAAATTATATGCCTGTAGGCAGTGTCTGGAAAATGAAGAAACATCTGCATCTTTCTGAAGGTTCCTGGATAACCTTTTGCCACAGCAAATCCCACAGGTCCCTCAGAGCTTCGAGGAGCATACAGCCAGGAGACAATGTGGTTCTGAGCAAAGGCACTGAAGGTACTTTTTATTTACCTTTAGTAGATTTCTCTTAACTTTCTATACAGAAAAAAGTTGTAATTTGTTCTACAGTTGTAAGTGAAACAGAGCATACAAATGTCTCAAAATGTATTCTAAAAATCAATTCTATGATTCTATTTGATAATTGTACAAATGGCCCTTATTTTGTACAAGAAAAAAAAAAAAAAAAAGAATCTGTGTTTTATTCTTTCAAGTTGTATTTCAGCTTCTAAGGATTTGCAGGTGTCTAGATCTTTCACTTGTTATTTCAGGAGATATGACGTTACATTTACTTCATAATTACTAGAAAATTCTATTTTCAGTGCAACGTTTGTTACGTTTTATTTGTCAGCCTACTCCCTAGAGTTGTTCAATGAGTTTTAATGATATTTTCCTATAGTGCTCCTGCTTTATCAAAATCAGAGATTTAAGTCTTAATCCTCTACTGATTTGTACCTAGCATATATATTTCTAATTAAGTAAAACCATTAAGACTGCTAGTACTCTGAGACAGGGGGATTTTGTTACAAACTAAATGACTACATAAATTACCAGACAGAAGAGAAACAAATGACTTTTCATTTGCATCTTTCTAACTATCTATTTCATAGATGGCATCAAACATGAATACTGAGTGAATGGCAATTTCACAATTCTTTTTTCTTCAATGTAAAGATATCTTTATTTTAAAAAAAGTTTGGTGTTTCATTTTGTTTTGTTTTTCTGCTTATCATTTAGATTGGCAAAGTTTCATAACATTCAGTATTTCTTCAAAATTCCTTTGAGGATCCCATATCATAGTTGCACTTTCTGAAAATCTGTTGTTAAATATCAGACAAGGTTTATATGTACACTTGAAATGCACTATTTCAGCAAACAGATCTAAAAAATCACTTTATGTGAACCAATCTGGAATTAATCCTAGACAAATTAATGCTTTCTGACCTTGGTTTATTATTGCTTGTTCTTACTGTTAAACTGCGGTCAGCACTAGCTCAGCTAAACTAAATGTAAAAATAGATCAAGGGTAGCTAAGACTGTGGACATTACATTCTTTCATTTTCTCATTCTAGCTCAGCTTTTTCTAACTACTGTACGTTTTGTGGCTGCTTATCATCTCTTCTATGCTTTGGTGCTCTTTCTTCTTCTCCTTTCTGCCTCCTCACTTGCTCTCTGTATTTTCTTCTTTGTTTCTTTTTTTTCTGTTTTGCTCTTTCTCCTTTCCTCTGGTCTCAGGTAATCCTATCAGATAATTCTACTTTTCTCTATGAACTGCTAGCTGCCTAAGATACTACTTGGTATGATGTGGGTTATTCCATTCTACATGATGCTCAAAATGAGTAAAAAATCCTTGCATAAAAGATTTTGCTTTGTGAATATGTTTATTGACCAGATATGTCACACTTCAACCAAAAGGAGAAGGCCAGCAGGAGAGCAGTTTCTCCCCTCCTCCTCAAACAGCAGTATATACTGTTTTTTAAAAACATGTAAGGCTTAAGTGAATAAGGTCAGGAATAGAAGAGATACACATTTTAACCTCTGGTTTCACATGTGAGACAAAATTAGAAATATTCCAAGAGAAACTCAAGTGGGAAGGAAGAAACTACGCCTTTGCAAATCTGAAATGGTGGACCCACAAGAATTTTGCCTTATATACAAAGACATTCATAAAGACACTTTGACCTGAAAGCCATGTACCTCAATTGCAAACATTCTGGAAACTAGTCTGAATCCCTATTTCATAATCTGCCCACAGATTATGACCAGTCTGATTTATTGTAGTTTCATTTCTTTCAGTCAGCATTACCCACATATTTCTTCAAGCCTCTTTTTTTTTAAATAATTTTCTGTAATCACAAACAGTGCATTTTGATAAAATTTATTTTTCACAGGTAAGTAATAGTCTTTTTAGTTAGCTGTACCAAGACAGAAATATAGCTCTACTTCAGTAGGTTGTACAAGGATATGAATTAACTAATGATGGAAAACATAGACAGTGTTTTGAAAGGACAAGTACTCTTTCTTATACTTCCATTAAGCATCAAGTGCTTGGCAAGTTTAATACCTACAAAAGTATGATAATAATAAATAATTAAAAATGGAATAAGTGATCAAATAAAGCTTTCTATGGATATACCAGATGAAGCTGTAATAACTAGTTTGTCCTAGAACAAAGGTGTTGTAACTTATTTTAACATCTGTAATTTGGTTACATATACAAAACCCCCAAATTTTCTCTTCTAAGCAGTAGCTCTAAATACTAAATAAGGAGATAAGGGAAATAATAGGAGATAAGAATTATAAAAGCTTTGTTTTTTTTTTTTTTTTTTAATGGGAAAAGGGAATAATTACAATAGAGAAAATATTAACAAACATAATGAGATCATTCTTGAGCAGTTTTATGAGAGAGGAAATTTCATTTTCACCCAAGTTTGCTGTAACTCCATTGCCTTCAAACTACGACTTAAGATTCGTAGTTCCTATGCAATCTAAACTACTTAACTAATCTTGTTTAAGTCTGGCTGCAATTTCTTTAATTCCAGAAAATTTCTTATTCTAATTGTCTCTCTTATTCCAGAAACAGAGGGTTTCAAACATGAAGTTAATTGGAAAAGCAGCTGAAGACAAGCTGCTCCACAGTAACTTCTCATGTAGAGAATCCTTAACACAATGCTTGAAGGTGATATGATTGAGACAGTGGAAATTGATTCAGAGACATTAAACACTGAAATCAAACTAATTCCTTCAAAGATGCATGGCTGTAGGTCCAGCTAAGCAACAAAACACTAACATCTATTTTTAAGATATAAATTGGTAGGTTTCATTCTTTGAACTTAAGAATAGATCTACTCTTTTTTTGTAAGCACTTCTTAGGGCTCCATTGGATCAGCCTATTACCCCAGGGTAACTTATTCTAATGTCTCCTCTGTAGTGACTATATTTATACATACTCCAGACAGAAAAAAAGGAAAACAACACAAACTGGGTTATCCCCCAGTGATAGCTGAGGTTATGTGTAAAGTTAGCATATCTGACCTTTTTAGAATCAGGGCCAGAAGCTGCACTGAAGATCAGATGGTATTCCATAACTTATCAATACATCTCTGCCCCCACAGTGCAACAGAATCATAAAGATTCCAATTTTATTTTTTTAGGTAAGGCTTTGGTTTTCATTCTCATTTTTCATGTCACCCATTCTGTGAAACCACAGCACTTTAACATCATTGATCCAAGGGAAAAAAGAGAAACCATACTCATCTAAAGTGTTTTCTAAATCAATGATCCAAATCTCCACTTTCTCTCTAACTTTTACTTGAGGTAATTTATAATGATTCCTGAAATGGGCAGAGGGATCTATGAAGCAAACTTACATTTTTAGTTGCCACAAGATTCCAAAATCTGAAACACTGCAGTTTGAGTAGAAGTGAAAGTTTTAAACCAAGTACACAGATGTCAAAATATCTGGTGTGGTGAATTTATTCATTAAGCTCATTCTATATGCTAGCATTATAATGGATTCTTATGTGATTAAAAATCAACTATAAGAAAAAAAAAACTATAAAACTTATCAAGAGCAAAAGTTAGAAATTTTTCCACAGAACCATTTGCAGATGTATATAAAAAAAAAAAAAAAGGTAAAAATCCATGGATAATCTACAGTTTGCTCATGTGTATTCCTTTTTTCCGTTAATTTACATATAGAAGCTTATACTGGTTAAACTGTATTTTGGATAGCGTTCTTGCCTGAGGCCTGTCTGACAATTGGCTAACGGTCAAGCTGATCTACTCTGCCAACAACACAAAGAGCATAGTCAAAAGCCTTAATCGTGTGTGAAAATATAGTCTTTTCTTTAATGTGTTTTTTTTTATTCACTGTTATTTAGTAATGCTCATTTGTGCTGCGTAGCAAATTCACAGGATTAGTACATGAAAGTTTGGCAACACAGAAAAGGAGAATAACTAGCAGCAGATCTAAAAGGGAGAAATTTTTAATTTTACTAAGGAAAAATGAGTTATTCTGACAGAGACTTTCTAGCAATGTTGGGGCGCACTTATTTGGCCTCCTTATAGGCCTCCCTGTTTTTCACTGTGGAGGTACTCATTCTTTATGGATCTCTAGGAGAAAGGCATGGACACCCATAGCTAATTAACTAGTTTATTGAGCAAAGCAAAGGAATCATGGAAAAGATGACACCAGTAAAGTGGCAGAAAAGGTGATAATAATCTATGTCCCTTCAGATGTTAGTAGAAGCAATAGGAAAGTTAATAGAAACCTGATGTCCCTGGTGATGCTGGTGAACACTCATTTCTGCAGCATTAGGCAAGCCCTTTCAGCTTAATTTTGGCACACTGCAAAGATCCTGTCCATGGTAAGATGTGTCACCACTGTGGTCCTTACAGATATGCAGAATTTTCTTAGAGGTAAACAAATCTATCAACCATTTCTGCTGTCAGGTGAAGGACTGTTACATGTGAGTATGCTGTTTAATGTCAGGCCAAGACAAGGTCTGTAGATAGTGTCATCCACATGTACTGTCTGGGAACCATGTATGGGCTTCTCCATTACAGTTAGATAAATTCATTCAGTGGTCACCGAGGTTCAGTTAGTGGTATGTTTCTATACATTACCATTAGAACAAGCCACAGTACAGGTTATATAGTGGTTCATCATGGTATCTACAATCTAGGTGTGTGGTTATACCCTTCCCAGGTTCTGCTCATAGTCACTTTCTCCTCATGGAGTCTTTTTCAGTGGCCCACTACATTGGCCAGAACAACAAGGCACATTCTTCTGAGACTAGATCTCATTAGATTATATTTTTTCCTTTTTTGCAGGCACACACATTATGTCCTAGAATGATGGTAGATTCCTTGGTTGACAGTCTTTAACATGATGCAGCTGAGAGTGCTTGCGCTAGCAAATTGGAAAGTACATCCAGACATTCCTGGTGATCCAGCAAATATTTTTCTTTGCTCTTTTCTTTTCTTAGGCACTAGAGATGCTCAGAATAATAGACCATCTGGGAGCGTGCTGCAGTGCATGAAAAAACACTGAGAAAAAAGTAGATCATGAACAGCTATTATATTTTGAAGAAACAGTCATATATTCCAGGAGTTAACAGATTCTAAAGAACTTAAAACCAAAGAAATTTCAAGATATATATCAGATGAAGTAGGAATTTAGGAATTTTCTGGTTCCACAGAATGCATTAGAAAATACAGAGCAGATTGAGATTTGGTCTTTAGGCTATCCTAGGTAAGAAATATGTCTGATCTTTCCTTATAAAAATTAAAGAAATTTGGAGTTTGATAAGCCAATGAGAATATGGCTTAAGTTGAAGAATGCTTGAATAGGCATTTCTAAACTTGGGAGATATTCTTTAAGAGCAGATAGGCAAGGTAATTATGAATGAACACTTATAATTCCAAAGAAATTATTAAAGCACAATAAAAGAAGCCACTAAAAAATTGAAAGATTTTAGTTATCTGCTTATCAAAACTAAACTTCATTGTCTTTCATAAGTATGAAAAAAGCATTTTATGTAAAAATATAGCACATAGAAAGCACTCCTAGGCATGTTTTCTCCTGTAATTATAAAAATTCTTTTACTTTGACATATAAACAGAGTTGCACTGCGTTGTAAACCGAAGTGCATTGGTGTATTATTAGGATACTTAAAAAAACAAACTAGATTCAGAAAGCTGGTTTTGCAAGATTCTGGCAAGTGTGCGTGTTGTACTGAAGTCTGTCATTACCCACTGGTCACTCTCTTGGTTATTCAGGTTCATTCACAAACAGAAGAGAATTTTTTCCTCTTGCTAACATAAAGGACTTTATTTCTGTTGGGATTTGTGAGAAACTAGGACAGGAAAAGCAAAGAGATGGGATATGATTGCAGTCTCAGTTTAAATAATATTATTTTGATCTGATAATAGGTAGATGCGAAGAAACCAGTTGATTTTGCAATTATTACCCATATCACCTTTAAAGCTGAAAAATAAATGGAATGCTTAGCCTGAGAACTGCATTACTTTTTCATCTGAGCCCTTTGTATATCTAAGTAAGTATTGAAAAATCCATTTTTTTTCTGAAAATAGCAGAATTAGAAAGTCCAGACTCTGTAGGCAGGAGATATTAAGATACTTGTTTTTAAAATCGATTTGAATTTAAACCATCAAAATGTTACGTGGACAATAGTAAGATATAAACCAGTAAAGATTCTCCTACTGAAATAATTAGAAATGGGAATAAGCTGAGTTATGGTAAAGTATCCTGTATGGTGACAGCGTTTTGCATCAATATTAGACATATTACTGCAATAGTAGTAAGAAAACTAATTGAAAAGGGTCTTGCACATGTACAGATAAAAAGGTATTTAAAGAATTGCAGAAGGTTAAAAATGCAACAGCAGAGATCAATAATAGGAATTTGATGAAATGGGCTGTTTCTTATAAATGCTTACTAAGGATTAATAAGAAATGTCCTGAAAGCATTTAGAGACAAGGTTATCAGAATGTTGGCAAAAGGTATCTTTTAATCTGTAACTTTATATGAAAATTCTATAGTTTTCCACATTTCATTGCATATGTTGCTCTCTGCTCATACAGAATTATAGAATCATAGAATAGGGTTGGAAAGGAATTCAAGATCATCTAATTCCAAACCTGCCTGCCATGGACAGGGACACCTCACACTAAACAATGTCACCCAAGGCTATGTCCAACCTGGCCATGAACATCCCCAGCGATGGAGCATTCACAACTTCCCTGGACAACCCATTGCAGTGCCTCACCACCCTTACAGGAAAGAATTTCTTCCTCGGATCCAATCTAAACTTCCCCTGTATAAGTCTGAACCCATTACCCCTTGTCCTCTCACTACAGTCCCTCATGAAGGGACCCTCCCCAGCATCTCTATAGGCCCTCTTCAGATATTGGAAGGCTGCTATGAGGTCTCCACGCAGCCTTCTGATCCCACTGTTATTTTAATTCTTCCACTAAGACTGTTATTGCTACCCACTTTCTAAAGCAAACTTCTCGTGTTCCAGTACATTTAATGGGTATATCTGAAGCTGCATCATTAGTGCATTAGAAAGTCATATGCCTGAAAATTCACAGTGGCATCATCCAGTTGCAGCACATCTGGAGCTCTAGCTGCTGAGAGAGGGACTATATAGAGGGAGTCAGATTAAGTAGTCTGCAAATGCAGATGCTTTCACAGGAAAACAAGTTTTTTTCCCCCAGCCAGTCCCATCAACTGATTCAGTGTACAGTGGGGTGTTCTCACATTCTGTCACCCATGAAGGATGTCTCTAATGCCAGTTTTCACAGTAGTTTCCTCTTGAATTATTTTTAAACCAGAGTGGTGGGAGGAAGAAAAAAGAAATCATCAGAAGAAAGGGACTGAACTGCAAAGGTGAAGCTTATTTTCACTGCATGTAGAGCTTACAAAGAATTCTTTTTGAAGTCCCTCTGTGGGACTTACTTGTCCCCATGAGCATAGACAGGATCTTCAGATAAAACTCCTGCCCTTAACAGTAGAACACAAAGAAGGTGCTCATACAGGGGAGAGCATATTGCCCTGAGTCCCCATATAATTCTGTTCCCTGTGGCAGAGCACAGGTAGGGAAATGCCTATCCCCACTCCAAAGGACAACTGAAAAGCAAAGGCTGACTTTGAGACTTCTCATGGAAGTCTCCCATCTAGATGGAGAGACTTCTGTCCTTAAGTCCAAATCCCAGTTTGAATAATTCCGAGTCAGCAGCTTTCCTGTTTGCTAAGGAAGCTGCCCAGGACCTGTCACCTGGCATCTCAGAGTTCTGCTTGCTCAACACTAACTCACACAGCTCCTATGTAAACCCTACTGGGAGCCAACAATCACAACCATCTACCTGGATGGAACAGCTCTTTCTGAGCCCCTTCAGCAGGGACATCTGGGCTCTGATACACACTGGCAGGATTAGGGCTTTCACAAAAGGCAGCTAGAGCCACTTTTTCCAAAGAAGCATCTGGAATATGGGGTGCAAGCACACTGCACCTCCTCTGTCTATAAAGAAAGCATGTGTCCAGGAAGTGGAAGCTGAGGCTGCAGACCTTCCTCAATCTGAAGTGATGCAAACCCACTGCTCCCACTAAAATGCAGTCATCCTGACATCAGCCAAAACTGATGTCAGGCAAGTTCCTGAGGTTGCTCTTTTCACCGTCAGCACTCTAGGTTTGAATGGTCAGAAAGGTCAACTTTGCAATTCTCAGCTCAGGAGACAAGCTTCATCTAGTGTCAGACCCAGAATGGCACTTAAGTTTTCAAGGGCTGGCTCAAGGCTGCTCCCCATTCTGTGCTTTGTTTAGACTCAGCTCCTTAGGTTATTTTCTCTTTCCTTCCACTGATGAGAGAGCTTTAACACCCATCTGGGTTTTTCTCATCAGTCTTGGACAAGTCACTTTGCCTTGCCACAGCTTGCTGTAACCTCAGGAGATGTGCTGAGGGTCACACAGGAAGCCTGTGGAAGAGCAGAAGGCCAAATATGAGATAAAACATGGCCTTCTTCATTAAGCTACAGCACAATCCTGTGAAGTGGGATGGAATATAGTGACATCTATGACGGAGACCAGACCAGAACACAGTATCATGTTATGTATGGCAGCCTATGACATGCTATATGGACCAGGCACCTGGCTCGGATAAGTGGGACATCATCAGTCTTCATTTAACTGACTAGGAGTGGAGGGCAGTCTGTTCTTTGCAGGATCTGAACCAGTGACCTAAAAGTGAAAGGCTCTTTTTCCCATGCTAAACCTACTATTTTTCCCATCCGTGAGTTTTCATATTGGCCTCAAATCAACTGCTGCTTAAAGAAAAAACATTTTGTTTGAATATTTTGAGGTTTGGGGAGGAGGGTTTTGGCTATATGTACAAAAAAATAAAAGCCTAAAAGAATTAATTGCTCAGAAATAGAAGTAAGCTGCAGTTGAACTTTTTCTAATGGAAATGGAAAAAAATCCCAAGGAGGATGGAATCAAAACAACACACTACTGTCTTGTCATTTCTCCTATGAAAATAAGCTATGGTAAATATGAAAAGAAGTCTGATATTAAAATAACAAAAGAGAATTGGTGAAGACTGTAACGTACAGCTATGTGAAGTCAAGAAATGCCTAGTCCGAGGAATGTTTTGATATCTAGAAATCAGTATTCTTTCCATAATATTAAAAGAAGGTCAATATTTACATGAAAAAGCATTTTTTAAAAGACATTCTGGAACCGTAAGGTATCACTTTTCAATGAAATCACCTTGTTTCATTAGATTATTAATGGCATACCACATTTAAAAACATAGTATCAATGTTGAAGCGGTTTCTTTTGAACTAGAAAGTAAAACATACTCTTCCAAGAAGGTCAAGCAATACATTTCAAGCTTTATCTAAATGGCTTCATTTATATTTCCACGAAGTAAAACTTTTTTAAAACAGTCATGTTCTTGAGCAACATTTATGATCTTGAAATTTGGAAACATGGCAAAAGGTCTTCTGGTGGAAAGGTTTCAACCCATCCTCCTGATGAAGGCAGACTGAGGCACAACACCCATCCAAAACTGCCAAGCAAATCTTCCAAGGTTAAAACACCTCACTGCATGCAGTGCTCAGGCCTTGCTTACACTTACCTCCTCCTGTGTATTAAATTGCATAAATACTCTTCAATCCATGTATCCAGGAGAGCTGCAACAGTTGAATGACCACATCAGTAAACTGACATCCCTCAGGCCTGGCCCACCAAGCTGTGGGCAGCTGCTCCCAGGCAGATTACCCCTAGGCTGCCCCTATTGTCTTGTGTTTGTTCTCACCTTACATATCACCTTGGACCTATGGCAGCCCAAAGAGCAAGAGAAGACCTTGGCCACAACTGAGGATGCTTCCCTCTATGCCTTCTCCAGAAATAGCAGTGGTGGACAGCCCCTCTGGGCCAAGCAGAAGAGTTCAGCAGCTCCTGCCACTGCCAGGGTGGCTTGGTGGACAGTCAGGGGCTTAAAAGGCAAGACTGAGCTCTTGCAGCTGCTGTGGCTAAAGCATCTTCTTAATTACACAGGGAAATGTGTTTGAAACCACAATTTACAGTCATGGTTCAGCTCAACCTGGTCTGAAACCAGAGAAAACTGGGCAAGAGGAAATCACAGCTCATTCATAGCAAATTTTGCACATCTGCACCAGCCTTATCAGGACACATGGACATTTGGCAACTGGGAACCAAAGGGTTTTTCTGAAATAAAGACAACCACAACTTCAGTGTTCCTTAAACCACACAGATGGGTTTTAGTATAGTTCCCTTTATCATGGCTCATATTAGCTGTTGCTTATTTAACCCACTCTCTAGGAAGCTACTGTTGATGACACCAGTGTTTAGCAACTACTGAAGTTTTCCCTAGCATGTGCTCAAATGATTATTCATGTTTTTCCTTGTCATAAGCACTGTTGTCCAGAAACTCAAAACCAAGAACAAACTCTGAGAAAAATCAACTTGCAACTATTACAATTGCACTTGCTGTGTAATGCTGTTTAAACAATACAAATTCAGCTTTGCAAATGTAGAATAGATTGCTTCAGCAGTTGCGCTGAAGATAATGTGGACTTCTTATTTAAAGCAGACTGAAAATTACTTTCATGACACAGTTTGGAAAAAAATAGGCAAACCTTGGGGATTAGTAATGATGGGTAAATAAACCAAAGTTAACATTCTTGGGAAGGAGTAAATACTAGTAGCAGTGCTTGAGATCCCACATGGTGACCCAGGCAATGATACTGATCAATGCCTTCCCCAGAGGAGGAAAAATTAGGGAGTGTGGAATTAGAGACACCATTCAGTTTAAAATGAATAGAGCCTTAAGCAAAACAGAAAGGAACAACCTTGAAAGGTTGTAAAAGGGCTTTTTGTTTGCCCTGTACCATACCTCCTTTCATTGTGCAAGGCTGTTATTGTCTGTCATTAGTGGCCCTTTTAGCATAAATTTTTTCTCCCGTGAAACATGCAGATTTTTATGGACCAAATTAGGACCATTAAATTAAAATCATGGATGTTTGGCAATGAAACATGGCTGAGAAGTTAAAAAGCACACAAGAAACAATGGAATCATCTGGCAAAAAGAATAAACAAATACATTATGGCTGGATAAATGTTCTGCTGTGTTAGCCTTCAGCAACATCCAGGGACATAAGTCCAAGATGGGCTCTACATTCTCTCCTAACTCAGAAGCAGCCACATGGAGCTCTAGAATGGAGTCTCATCTTTAAAAACACGTAAACATGTCAATTTATTTTACTGAAATATTTTTCACTGTAATTATAATATTTTTCACTGTGTCTGCAACCCACATAGCCACAGCTACTAAGCTGAGGAATGACCATCGCTTTGTCTCACTGCCGGAATCCTGTAGCATTACCTGAAGGGGACATCCTGGAGTGGTCTGTCCTTACCATGACGGCCAGTGTATGTCCCTGGAGAGAGGCACCTATACAGAGGAGGTACAGACTGCTTCAAGTGGAACAGTGAACTGAATGTGGGTCCTCATAGCCTCTACAGTTGTCTCCACCACCAGTCCATGGGAACAGGTTCTCATATTGACCCCTTTCCTGCCTTATGTGTCCTTCCAGATCATACTTTCTGCAGTTCCTCTTTGTGACAGATGCTAAAAAGGAGGGCTGGGCAGAAGGCTGGTGGATTAAAGAGTAATAATAATCACTTTGGTGAGTCCCATGGCAGGCCCCGCTCTCCTGCAGCAATAAGGCAAAGAGAAACATTAACTTCGCTTTTATCACAGATCTTCCACTCTTAGGGCTCTTTACTGGCAGTGAAAAAAGGCAAATGGAAGGATATTTCTCAGTCACTTCATCATGGCAGAGAGCATCAAGAAACAGCTTCAGCTTGAGAAGGAAGAGGAGAATATTTAAGGACAGGTAGGAAAGCAGGTGCATACAATGTGAAGGACTAGAGTGCGCACAAGCCTGACATGAGCGGACATTAACACCACCTACAGAAACTCTTACATAAATATGTAAGAAATATGGCGCCCAACTGGAGGTACCATTAGTATTATGCTTAACAGTTATTAAGGAATCAGAGGGGCTGCTCTGCATCAACTGCTGAGGTGAGCAGCTGGCAGAGGACAGCTTCACCACCTGAGTGGGGGGAGCTCAGCACCCAGGAGCCTCAGAGCAGCAGCAGCTACCGAGGGCACCCCAAGCCCTCCACGGGACTCATCCAGAGCCCGCAGCTCGGCGGACAGCGGCTGACTCGGCACAGGCGGTGCCAGGAGGAGCGGTGCCAGCCCTGAGTGGGTACCCCTGTCCTGAGGAGAGCGGCCAACAGGGCGGCGTGGAGGCGGCATGGTGAGCGCTCACTGTATGAGCAGGGCCTGGTCTGGGAGCTGTGCTGCGGTGGGCAGCCCGGACAGAGCCGATGGGAGGGGAGGATGCAGTGCGGAGCTCCGGGTGTAGACACTGCCTGCACTGCTTACTGAGGGGAGGGCTGCACCCGGTGCTCCCTGGTGGAGGTCCTCCTGCAGCAGGGACCGAGCTGAGGGAAGCTGGTACTAGGCTGAAAGGTGTCCGGGAAGCTGAGAGGAAGCAGCACTGCTTGCTCCAGGACCAGACTGTGCAGGGCCTCCAGCGTCCGCTGTAGCCCATGGAGGGAAGAAGGAGGCCGCTAACCCAGGAGGCTGGGAAACTGTAATGACAACAAAACCAAGCAAACAAAAAACAGCAAAAAAAAAAAGGAGGAAGAGGGCAATTAAAAGCAAGGGCCTTCCTCCTAAATCTGTTGTCCCCACCCAGAACCGCTTTGCTGTCCTGCAAGGGGCTGGTGAGGAAACACACTCGCACCATGTTGCGTTGCTCTGGTAAAGAAAATCACTACTGGTGATGCCAGGAAAAAGCGGCGGGTCATAGTAGTGGAGGGCTCTACTTTGAAAGGCACAGAAGCACCCATCTGTCAGCCAGATAGGGGTTGAAGGGAGGTGTGTTGCCTACCAGAGGCTTGGATCAGGGATGTTGCAGAGAGGCTGTTTGCTCTAGTTGGTCCCACTGACTATTACCCACTTATAGTGATCCATGTGGGTGCTACTGATACAGATAGCAGTAACCCAGAGAACATAAAGAAGGATTACAGAGCCCTGGGAGAGGTGGTTAGGAGCTCTGGAGTGCAGACTGTCTTTTCGTCAATTCTCCAGGATACAGGGCAGGACCTTAAAAAGGCTAGGAGGATTGACCAGGTTATAGTCAGGGGTCTGGGTATCTTGAACAGGGGACTCAGTTTAGTAGACCGGGTCTGACAACAAAGGGGAAGAGTGGGTTTAGTAGGAGGCTTGCCAGGCTGGTCAAAGATGCTTTAAACTACATGTGCTGGGGGAAGGGGGCATCATTCCATCCCAACACAACCAGTCACTTGCTAGCACCTATAATAAATGCTTGGAGCAATGTGGAGATATTCCAGCTGCTCCAGCCAATGACCCGGCTTCATTTGGAGCTCGGCTCAGATGCCTCTATACAAATGCCCACACTATGGGGAGCAAACGAGGAATTAGAGATGTGTGCATGTCTACGGGGCTATGATATAATAGGCATCACAGAAACATGGTGAGATGGCTCCTATGACTGGAGCATTGGAATGGAAGGTTATAGGCTCTTTAGAAAAGACAGGCCCGGCAGACAGGGAGGGGGAGTTGCTATTTATGTTAGGGATAGGCTGGAGTGTATGGAACTCTGTCTGGGGACAGGTGAGCAGTCAATAGAGAGTTTGTGGGTCAGGGTTAAAGGGAGAACAGTGATGGGAGACGTTACTGTGGGGATCTGTTACAGACCGTCTGACCAAGAGGACTCTGTGGATGAAGCACTCTATAGACAGATAAGAGCAGCCTCACGCTCATAGACCCTTGTTCTCATAGGGGACTTCAACTGCCCTGGTATCTGTTGGAGGGATGGTATTGCCAAGCACAAGCAATCCAGGAAGTTCCTCGACTGTGTGGAAGACAACTTCTGCAAGTAATTTAGGAGCTGACAAGGAGAAGTGCCATGCTTGACGGCATGCTAACCAAGAGGGAGGAGCTTATTGGAAATGTGATGCTCCAGGGCAGCCTTGGTTGTAGAGATCATGAGATGGTTGAATTCAAGATCCTCAGGAGGGTGAGAAGAGCATGCTGCAAGATCACTGCCCTGGATTTCAAGAGAGCAGACTTTGGCCTCTTCAGGACCTGCTCAGTAAGATTCCATGGGATATAGTCCTAGAGGTCAGGGTGGCCCAAGACTGTTGGCTGATATTCAAGGATCACCTACTACAAGATCAGCAGCTATACATCTCAACTAGAAGGAAGTGCAGCAGGAGGGCCAGGAAACCTCCTTGGATGGATAAGGAGCTGCTGAGGAAAATTCAAAGGAAAAAAAAAAGCTTATAAAAGGTGGAAGCAAGGACAGGTGGCCTGGGAAGAATATAGGGATGTTGCCCGCGAAGCTAGGGACCAGGTTAGGAAAGCTAAGGCCCACTTAGAGTTAAACATGACTAGGGATGTTAAAGATAACAGGAAGGGATTCTATAGGTATGTAGGGAATAAAAGACAGAGTAGGGACAATGTAATCCCCTTCTAGAAGCTATCAGGAGAACTGGCTACCCTGGATTTGGAGAAGGCTGAGGTTCTTAATGACTTCTTTGCCTCAGTCTTCACTGGCAAATACTCTGACCACAACACCCAAGTCATGGAAGTCAGATGCAGGGACTGTGAGAATGAAGACCCCAGGCTCACTGTAGGAGAGGACCTGATTCGAGACCATCTTAAGAACCTGAATATACACAAGTCTATGGGACCTGATGAAATTCATCTGCAGGTCCTGAAGGAGCTGGCAAATGAATTTGGTAAGCCGCTGTCCATCATGTTTGAGAAATCACGGCAGTCAGGTGAAGTTTCCGATGACTGGAAAGAGGAAAATATAGACCCCATTGTAAAGAAGGGGAAAATGGATGAGCTGGGGAACTGCAGACCCGTCAGTCTCACCTCCATACCTGGCAAAATCTTCACACAGATTCTCCTGCAAGGCATGCTGAGGCACATGAAAAACAACAAGGTGCTTGGTGACAGCCAGCATAGCTTAACTGAGGGGAAATCCTGCCTGACCAATTTGGTGGCCTTCTATGATGGAGTCACAGAACTGATGGACAGGGGTAGAGCAGTTGATGTCATCTACCTGGACGTGTGCAGAACATCTGACACTGTCTCACACGACATCCTTATCTCTAAGTTGGAGGGACAGAAATTTGGTAGGTGGAACACTCGGTGGATAAAGAACTGGCTGGATGGCCGCACGCAAACAGTTGTGCTCAATGGCTCAGTGTTGAGCTGGAGACCAGTAATGAGTGGTATCCCTCAGGGTATGGGTGTTGAGACCGGTCTTGTTCAACATCTTTGTCAGTGACTTGGGCAGTGTTGATGAGTGCACCCTCAGCAAGTTTGCTGATGACACCAAGCTCTGTGGTTTGATTGACACGTTGGAGGGAAGGAATTCCATCCAGAGGGACCTTGTCATGCTTGTGAGGTGGGCTGATGCCAACCTTATGAAGTTTAACCATGCCAAGTGCAAGGTCCTCCACCTGGGTTGGAGCAATCCAAGGCACTGCTACAGGTTGGGCAGAGAGGAGATTGAGAGCAGCCCTGAGGAGAAGGACTTGGGGGTGTTGGTCGATGAGAAAATGAACATGAGCCAGCAGTGTGCGCTTGCAGCCCAGAAAGCCAACTGTATCTTGGGCTGCATCAAAAGGAATGTGACCAGCAGGTCGAAGGAGGTGATCCTGCCCCTCTACTCTGCTCTTGTGAGAACTGACTTGTAGTGTTGTGTGCAGTTCTGATATTCTCAGCATAGAAAGGACATGGAACTGTTATAACAAGTGCAGAGGAGGACCACAAGGATGACCAGGGGACTGGAGCACCTCCTGTATGAAGATAGGCTGAGAATGTTAGGGGCTGTTGAGCCTGGAGAAGAGAAGGCTGCCTCCAGAAGGCTGGAGAAGAGAACCTCATAGCTGCCTTTCAATATCTGAAGGGGGCCTATAGGGATGCTGGAGAGGGACTCTCTATTAGGGACTGTAGTGAGAGGACAAGGGATAATGGGTTCAAACTTAACTAGGGGAAGTTTAGATTGGATCTGAGGACGAAATTCTTTACTGTAAGGGTGGTGAGGCACTGGAATGGGTTGCCCAGGGAAGTTGTAAATTCTCCATCGCTGGCCGGGTTGGACAGAGTCTTGGGTGGCATGGTTGAATGTGAGGTGTCCCTGTCCATGACAGGGGGATTGGAACTTGATGATCTTAAGGTCCTTTCTAACCCTAACTATTATATGATTCTGTACAACCAGAATGAAATTCAGACCAGCAATTTATATATGTTGTTCTTTCATGAAGTCAAATTACAGAAAGCTGAAAACAGTTATTAACCGAATTATTTCAGAGAATGAATTTAAACAGAAAAAAATGTGAGTGATAATTGAGAACTATTCAAACACAATTTACCAAGTGCCCCAAAAGACACATTCTCACATTGCACAGAAGAGGTCAAGTGGAGTTAAAAACAATAGCAAAACAAAAGGAAAGCATAATTTGGCTTAGAGAGGAAATTAAATCAGCTTTTGTAGAAACCTCCACAAACAATCCCCCTCCATCATTCTCCCAGCAACAAGATATTAAACAAACCAAAACCTCGTATATCATAATGAATAGGGAAGGAACTTCTGATAACAACTGCGGACCAGACACCAGCAAAGGTAGATGACAGGAAAGGGAAGCAACAGAATACAAAGACAGGGAGTTATGGTCATTGGAACGACAGTAGGAAGGGTCTTTTTTTCTTAGTTATATCAGAGGAAAAAGGCCTCTTAAAAGTAGTAATTATTCACTGTTTCATGGTAAAAGTGGAAAAACTATGAATCATAGGTTAGGATTTTAATTATCTTTCTTTCCCATTTGGGAGTAAAAGAATCCCTATTTCTGCACTAACCTGGCTGGGGGCTGGTGAAATGCAATAATGGAAAAGGGTTTGAAAAATACACCTAAATAAGTGCAAGCACACATCACTTTGAATCAAGTATCTCACCCAGAGCTAAGTTTCTAAACAGTGATTTTCAGCTTGTTAGAGTACCAAGAAACATACAGGACAATAAGAATGTTTAAGTTCAGCCAACTTTCAGAGGAGGTGACCAAGGGCAACTGAGGGAGTTACAGATTTACCTGCCTGACACAGAGTACAGGCAAAATAACCATAGCTGTGATAGGGCTGAGATAGTAAAGAACTGCATGTGAAGGGGTGGCAATAGATACTTGAGAAATAAGCCTTGTCAAATGAACACATCTTTCTGTTGAGGTTACAAATGCTGTTGCTAAGGATGTTATTGTTGTCACTGTATACTTAAATCTCCATAAGGAGATTTTGATTTAGAATTGAAGAAGAGTAGAAATTCAATTTGGTGTACATTAAATATATTCAGAAATGCCTACCTAAAGGAGCACTGTTCCTTTTGGGCAGAAGGTGTGAAGATGGACCTTTTCTGGCTGTATGCAAAGCCCTGTCCCACCAGAAATCCCAAGTCAGGCATACATTGCCCTGGAGTCTCACAGGATGTGTGTTTGGAGGAAAAAGCCACATCACTCAGCTGTGTAGGCTGTTAGAGGTGTTCTGCAGGAGATCCCTCTCCCATGCTGCAGATTTATCACCTTTATGCACCGTACACACAACAGCACAGACTGTGTGCTCCATTACAAAGCTGGCCTCTGAGCACCTTAGGAGCCCAAAAAGCAATCTAAGTATGATCTACCCAATGCTGTATGTGTTGAACAACGAACCCTGTCCTCTGAATTGCATGCCAGCCCCAGGATGCCACAGCTGATCAGGCAGAGGTGACCAGCATGAGTGTGACCAGCACAAAGCATCCTTCACCCTCTATGTCCAGCTCCCACAGTCTTCAACTTGGTGGGGCCTGTGACCTTATGCAGGCACAAAATCTCTTGGGTTTTGTAGGCTTTCTGCTGGTTCATTTAGCCTTTAATGCAACCTCACACCCCACCCTTGAAAGAGCCTTGACGTCAGTGTGGTGCTCGCTGGAAATATGCTCAATTGCCTTTGTTACAGAGGCATCATTAAAATGACTGCAAAGTCCAGACTACTATGCTAACTTGATCCATGGCATTTATGATGACTTCCAAAGAGTCGGGCCATGAGAACAGTGGTTTTAAATTGCTGTGACAGCTGGTATGTGTTTTGCTCACAGCTGGTTGTACGTGAATATGTTACGTTCTTTTGAAAGGGTTTGGCCGAGTAACAGAGAGAAACACCACCAATTTGCATCATCCTGGCTGCTGTGCTGTGGGTCAGACAGAGTTGTCCATGGTGAAGGGAGATGGCATCTTCTCTGAAAATCCTGGGAATAAGAGGAAATTGTCAGGAAGGACGATGTGGTAAGCAAAGGGAACATCCCTCCTTTGGCAAAGGGAAGCCCTTCAATGGAGCAGAAAGAAGAACATGCAGCGAGATGCTTCTGCCAGATGCCTGGAGAGGACTGGGAAGGCTGGATGCAATTGGAGAAGCTGGTTTGAGATGGTGCAACTAAGCCCAGGCTCAAAGAAAAGGACCTGAACTTAAGGACACAATGAGCAGGAGTGAGATTTATTTAGAAATCTTCTTAATGTAATCCCAAATTTCCTTGGAGCTTTCTTGTTGTAATTTCTCTTCCAGTAAAACCTGGATCTGGATTTGACAAGCTCCTATGGTGTCCAGGCCTGCTTGCTCTCAGGAAGTGCATAGGCCTTCCTGAGAGTGCTGGGTATCACCCACTCTTCTCACAGCCAGCATTATTCAGAGCCAAGACTCAAACCCAGACTGAGGGCTTTTAGCCTATTGCTGCAATTCCACCCTCTCCAGGCAAGTTTTTTTTGCATTAAATATTATTCAAAAGATTAAAAACAAAACCAAAAAATACATATTACCTAGTTCTATGAAAGCCTTAAAATAGTATTTTTGTGGCTCATCCTCCTCAGGAACAAACAAGCAAAAAAAAAGGGATATAAACAACCAAAGGAGTATAAAGATTATTGCTGGCTAGAAAAGGAAGAAATGCAACCACAGAAATATTTCAGCAAAACAGGGTTTTGCTGCCTGTTTCTGCAACATTTAAGGGACAGCCCAGAGAGGAAAGAGCTACTGGAAATGATCAACAGATTGGATTCAAAGATCTTAAATATCTTTATGATTCTACTACCTTGCAATGCCAGGCTGAGGCTGTGGCTGCCTGAAGCCCCTGACCTGGCTCTCCACTGCAGAAATGCCCTCAGGCAGTCCTAGCCAGGAGCTGTGGATTTTACATAGGTTAGATGCAAGGTCCTTTTCTTTTATACACAGGATGGGATTCCCAAAATGTAGCACGAGCACCTGTGGAAGTAAATCATGAACACATGAGCATGGCTTGATCCATCTCTTCACTGCCTTGGTGCCCAGCTGGTCTGGGTGCCAGGGATACTCCAAGGGGGACTGAACATACATCCCTATTTCTAGCTATTTCCACACAGAAATAGAGACTGGAGGAAAAGTTCACCGTGTGTTGCTTCAAGGATTGATGCTGGTGGAGTCTGCTGCAGGGGCCTCCATCACCTCTTGGAATTCTCTTCCCTTCTTGGATCATTTCATGACTGGTCTCTTCTGTGAGGTCTCTTGTCTCACCCTCTTACCTTACCAAACTGGCTGCAACAGCACTTCCCAGAGAAAAACAATGAGATAGAGGAGCAAAGTAGCTGGTCATCTCTTTGGAAACTGTTCGGGCATGCTTCCAGATTTAAGTCCTATTTAGGCACACAATTATCTCTCATCCTAGCACTTATTTCACCATTCATTGCTTAAGAAAAATATTGGCTCTACTAAAACATTTAGAAAAATACTAAGGACTTATTGTGTTCTGAATTCACTTTTTAACCTGAGAAAAAGTTGGATTTGATTTGAGCCTTCCCAAGCAGAAAAAATCTTAAACCAAACCAAGCCAAAAAACATAGCCGCTACTTGATTTTTCATGTTTTGAGGTTATCTTGTTTTCTTAAAACATTATCTTTGCTCATATATTTGGACAGATTTAACACAACAGGTCTAAAGTAGACCAAGCTGTATATGTAAAACAGGTTAATTGGTGTATGAAAAGATGCTAGTTTGATATTTATATCTCTGGCGTAGATGTTACTGAACATTTTGCAAATTTAATACCTGTTACACTTCCATTTTATCTTTTATCTCATTCCCTTTTATACATTAATTTTGCATAATTGACAATGTAAGAATTTACTGCAGTTTGGCATACATAAAGAACAACAAAACAAACAAAAAAAGCCCCCTAACCCATACATTATGGAATAAACTCAATGGAGCAAATAAATACTATTCCAGCATTCAGAAGTTACACAGAAATGTGATGGGCAAGCAAACTTATACATACCGTCATTTATAGATGACTGACATAATACTTACTTATAAAGATCAAGGTTGTTTTCAACCATACATGCCATTTCTGGAAAATCAATCTACGTTATTTTTAGTACAGGTTAGGAACTGGAGGAATGACAGTGATTTGCCAAGGACATGGTTAGACACTCGGAAAGCTGGAAGCTATGATTTCTTTCCAAAGGGAACATAAGCATTGTCACAGCTGGTATCACTATGTAGAACAGTTCAGTCCTATAATTCACAGTATAAGAGACAAACATATTTTAATGCAAAGCCTTTTATTATCGCAGTAACAGGAATTGTCCTTGAGCAGACTTTATTCAGGTCTGGGATCTATACTGGGACTGCAGTAGGACACAACATTTTACACTTAGGAAGTGCAGTGCAGCACTGTCCAATCCTCACTGCACTCTGGAATATATGGAAAATTCCTGAGATTATCACTCTGCTTTGCAGAGGGGAAGGCAGACGCAGCAGGCAAGCCAAAAGATCTGAAAGGATTTGTATTTATAAACCGACAGCCCAATCTACATCTCCCCCAAAGTAAAACCCAATGTAGAAAAATGCTTTACAGCTTTAAATACATGCTCAAGTGCCCTCAAAAATCAAAGGGATTTAAGTATACAGATGTGAGCTAAGCGCACACTTAAGTGTTCTGCTGGATTACACACTGACACAGATCTTGTATGACTAATTGAATCCACATTGTTTAAAGCCAAGGCAGTCGCATGGTTAACATATCCATTCTACTGTAACCCAGTATGTCGTCCAGGAATTGTTCTGAGGAGTCTATGTCTATACAAAAGAGTTAGAAAAGTGCAGAGACACTGATAAGAGTTTTCTCCTTTGCTAGCATCTTGCTTTATGTAGAAAAACACAGCTTTTTAATTTCAGTTTAATTAGAGCTACCTTAAATCCATGTTTCCTGCAGCACTTCATCTTTTTTCCAGCTGGGATGTTTGTCCAGGCAGCTTCCATATTGAAGACTTGGTCAGTGCTGCTTCTCAGTTATGACTTTTGGAGGCTGTGGTTGCAGATCTGGTCCTAGCAGATGGTAAATGTGCCATGCTCATCCTGGGCTGCGAATCTAGGGCCCGGGGATATACTGGGGTGCTTTGCTGGTGGCTTTGGCATGTTTTGAGCACCCAGGAGTCCCAGGCAGGCTCTGGTTGTGCCACAGTCTGTCCTCACTGCAGCCATCTTCTCAAAACCCAGGCTAAATTATAGAAGACTTTCCTGGAAATAAACAGTGTCAGAGGAACAATGTAACTGGTTCTTCCTCTTAACTTGAGTCTTCATGACTCCAGAGAGTTGAGTAACTGGCCAATCCAGAAAGTGATCTATTTTGCTATAATAGTAAGTGTTCCTCTATCCTTGCAAAAAATTGTGTTGTGCAGAATTAAATATTCATCTTTCCAAGAAATGAAAACACTGGAACACTGAATTCCTTTTGGTTGGAAAAGAACTTCTTGGAACTGTTTTATACTTACACATTTACTAATTTCTACAGTTTAGGT
The DNA here is from genome assembly GCA_032466535.1 of Forpus xanthops. Lineage (NCBI taxonomy): Eukaryota > Metazoa > Chordata > Aves > Psittaciformes > Psittacidae > Forpus > Forpus xanthops. The sequence continues at coordinate 29,012 of JASSUY010007526.1, forward strand.
AACCAGGACAACCCAAGCTTTAACCACATGTAGGGCCCAATGTAAAACTCATCTCTTTGTACCCCCAATAAATGTGATTAGTAAATGGCTTGTCAATGGTCTATCTGGGTAGAGACGACAAAAAGTAATTCACAGTGGAGAATCATGATCTAAAGATAATTCAGAATAACACCAGATGAAAGACAGAAAGAGATAAGCACCTTTCAGAGGGAAATACTGCTCTTTGCATTGCAAATAGAGGGTATCAGAGAAAACACAGATAAATCAGATAATAATAGGAGCTTTTTCATTCAAATGTTAGGCACATTTTGAAGAAAAGAGCCTGCATGCACAGAGGCTGGCAGTGAGGTGCTGCAAAAAATGGCTTTTTCTGTTCTTTCAGCAGGGCAAATATGCCCATTGAAAGGGTAAAAAAAGTGAACAGGAAAAACTGGCATTGCCTGAAAGGGGCTTGGGAGAGTTCAATGAAAGGATCTTCAGCTGGAAACAAAGTGTGAAACAGCAAAGAAAATGTTGGGTGCAGGAAAAAAGCCTGTAGGGAAGGGGAGCAGACTGTCAGGGAGATGGTTAAACCCCAGCCTTTGGGTCATTTGAAGTGAGAACACACTTGCAGAGAACGTTTGTGCAGGCAAGAATAAGATCAATGGGTTTTCTATGAACAGTATCTGGTACAGTGGAAGAGGCTTAAATTGCATCCTATCAGACCCACCTCTCCTCATGGCTGGTTGTGTTCTTTCAGAAAAGTGACATATATAGGATGCCAAGACATCCCCCCAGTGTTCGCATCTTCTGCTTCCTCCTGACTAGTAAGTCAGTGATCCACCAGTTTATGCATGTTACTTTCCAAAGGTACTTTCCAAAGAAAACACTGAGTGGACCATCTCTTATATTTACGATACCTGTTGGACAGATTTTTCAGACCCAGTGCTTATATGTGTGGAAACAGACACACAGAGATGAAAGTGTTAGAGGGAGATCACACAAATGGTGTGATCACATTACCAGCCCAGAAATACTTGGCACTGTGGGGAGGATGGTATTTTTCACATACGGAGCATTCCTAGTTGCATCAAGCACGGACATATACCTGGACTTAGGCAGCTCCTGAAATGCTTGGTTGAACAGAGAGCTCAGTGAAGTCAGGGCCTTATTTTCAGGGCTTATGAGCAGCTAAGGAATCCTACTGGAGTAAATGAAAACAACCAGCACCATTAAAAATCCAGTCATGTGGCTAATTGAGCAAATAATAGGTAGTCAGGCAGCTGCCTGGAACCATTGTAAAAAAATTACCTCAGTACACGCAAAGTCTTCATGCTTTGGACTGAAGTTTTCTTAAGCAAGAGATAGAATCATAGCATCATAGCAGGGCTCGGGGCATCTAGTGTAAAGCCCCTGTAATGAGGAGTAGTAAGGCCATACCTTTGGGGAGCAATGTGTTGTTCAAGAGGCTCAGCTGCCTCATAGCGCTACAGGACAAACCTGCACCAACCTGGTTAACTGGATTAGTTTGAACCGTTAGTAAAGGTGATGTGAAATAATCAGGCTGCTTTGTGTCTGAAGCAGACAGGGGCCATGAAGCATCATCTGTTAATTCCAGCTGTCTCAGATGAAAGTATTTATAGCCCCCACTAAATCAACTCAGTTCGTCCATCACTAGTTACCATTCTTTTTGCTTTTCCAACTAGGCGTATGCTTTCAACCCATTTCCAACCCATTTTCAACCCTTTCCAACCCATATACAAGTAAAATGAGCCATATGAGAAGATCTTCAGCTTTTAAACTGCTCTGTGAAATAATCTGTTACTGAGTGGGTTAGTGGGGAACAATTCTGCAGGCACAGAGGGAACAATTACCCTTGCAGGGAGAGGAAGCAATAATTTCTTCAGCCAACTCAGTGCAACTGAAAGATTCTGCGTCCAAAGCCCGGGAACATCACACGACCCACTTCTGCAATACTAAGAAATTTAACCTTCTGCTGGAGGTGGTGACTTGTGAAAGCATTCCGGAAGGTCCCACAGGAATATATCCTTAGGGAAAAAACAACACTAAATTATGTGGAGATGGACTAAGTGGCTGCTGGAGAATTATTATCTTTGTGCAAGCTCTATTTGCTGGGGTACATTTAATTATGAGAATGGAAAATACAGTCCTCTCTATGACATCCATATTGTAAAGTTAGAATTAAGCAAATCTAGCCTGGGTATAAAATGTGGGTATGTACTCCCATGAATCTAAATCCATAAAATAAATACAAAAACTAAACAAGCCCCTTTTCCAGGAATTAGTTGCAAAAGTTTCTTTCATTGTTCAAAAGAGATGTCCCTGCAGCTTAAAACAAACAAAACTAAAAAACTTGGAAGGAGTGTGTGGATTATTTAAATACCAGTAAGAAGATGAGCTTGTTAAGAATGATGTTGACACAAAAGGGATAAGAAGATTTAATCTGACCATGAACACATTTAGGCTTGTCATTTGTTATTACAGTTCTGGATCTAGCTTCCAGTTAGTGCAGTGAGGCAAACAGCTTAACTCCACTGGAGCTACAGCTTGTTGCAGTTCTTACTGTGGTTTTCAAGACCAGCTGCCTTCAGCATCGACTTGGGGTGAGTGATCTGAAAAAGTCTCGCTACTGAAAGTATCTGTAAGTAGTAAGACAGTATCACTTTTTAAGGTGAAATTCAGAAGTGCAGCTTTGTAAGACTGTGGAGTTTTGGGTACTTCTTCCTTTGTTAGGTAATGTTTGATACAAGCACAGCTCCAAATTCTGCCCTATCCTAGGCTATCTTCATGAGACCTACTCAAACCATACTTGATGCTGAAATACTAGGTGGGATTTTCCATGCCCATCCATATCTTCTGATGTGGTAGCAGCTGTACAAGTTAAAAGCTTCAAACATTTTTCAAGCCCTTGTGGTGTGTCCTGTAGTATTTTACAAATGACAGGCCTCGAAGTATTTACTCTCATGAATACCCATCTACCTTTCCGTATTCCAGGGCAGAATAGGTACTGGCAAGAGCAGGGGATCACAGACCTTCCCTGCCAATCACTCTATGTAGTGTATCCAACATCTCCAATGGACCATCCTTGGATCTGTGGTGCAGATCACTCAAGCCATGATGCTATGGGTGTTAGCAGAACTGTGTAGCCGTTCCCCTCTTTAGTTATAAAGCAGGGAAGAACATACAGCATTAGCCCCCATAAAGGCAAAAACAAAGGGGCTATTACTTCTCTTGCCCTTCCTCATCTTCACCTCACCCTTTCCTATTCCCTCATAAACCTCCCCAGATAACTGACAGTTTTGATTCTTGTGTACAGTGAAACAATGTTAAAAACAACTGCCCACCATATGGAAGCAGAATTTTCCGAGGGGCTGGACTAAGACCACAAAATGAAGTCCCCAAGGAAACATAAAACTTCTCCAACTTGAGCACAAGATTAAAATTAAGCACACCAAAGCCCTGTGAATCACATACTTCTACAACTTGAAGACAAAGAGACAATAAACACTGTGTTGATATTAATTACATTTTTTAAAGCAAAAAGGTCCTTAGACAGACTGATGGTGAAAACCTGGCTAGATCAGAGCAGAAAAGGAGGAGCCTGCAAAAGACAGCAAGGAGGGAGGAGGAGTATGGAGGGAAGAGAGATGAAGTAATAGGCAGCTTGTCAGGCAATTCCTAAACCTTGGAAAAGAGATATGGACACCATTTCCAGGGGAATATGGTGTAATGAGGTCCCCCCATAAAGACCAAGGAAGCTATATAGATTTTTTTTTTCAATGGATTGAAACTTTTCTCAATGAATATTGCAAGGATAAGTTTAAAACTGGGTTGACTACAACAGATCTGGGGCAACAACCAGAAGAATAGCTCACGATTTTGACCACAGGAGGGCTCCCAGGTTTCATGAATTCATATGGTAACCTGTATAGAAAGACTAGAAATAGATTGTGAGGCATGCAAGATGAAAGCCATGGAGGTGCACCCTTAGTTCAGACTGGAAGCCTGCTAGGCCAGCTAAGCACACTATATGACTTTCATCTTCAACAACATAGAGAAATAAAAGGAAGCATTTGTTCTGCAGACTTTTCTCTACTGCCATAAAAGAATCATTATTAAAGTGTCAGGCGTTAGATCCCTGAAACAGCAGTGTTTCTTCCAGTGCTACCAAGAAGGAGGACCTTTGAAATTCAGGGTGATTTCTAGTGAACAATGTCCAGGGATTCAATTTTTCTCACATGGGAAAATACTGTCAATCTCTGACCAGGCTGCAGCCCACACAGGTTAGATAGGGCCCTCCAGAAGATTGCCTTTTCCACTAGACTCTGCAGATGCAGCCAGTAATTGAGCTACAGACCCTGAGTGCAGCTGAGGGCCCTTAGGCAAAAGGAGGCCATGGTGGGAAAGGCAGATGAGCATCTGATTAAGTGAGGTGAGTAGGGACAACTGTTCATGCGATTGTACAATGGAGGAGGAAGGGAATTGTACATTTGCTGTTGACCCAGAACATCACGGCTATGCACCCCAAAACACAACAGCCAGATAAAAACATGGAGAAAACTTAAAGCATAAATGACAATATGTATCAGGAAGAGAGGAGGTAAAACTGCAGCCATCACCAATATCCTAAGGACTTTTTTAGATCAAAATGGGCAGATGAGCCACTGAAGTGTGTGCTGAGACAGATCCTCACCTCTGATGTACCTGGATTGGGTCTGAACTTTCCAGTCCCAGAGGAGAAAATACTGACATTAATAGTTAATTTTCTCCGTTATTAGTCAATCATGGCCTATATGGAGAATTTATGGTTGATTCATCAGATCTTTGACATCCTACCCTCAGTGACAGTAAATATCTCCATACAAAGCCACACACCACCTTAAATTCTCAGAAGAGGGGTTTACCTTCAAAAGCTGTCCCTGGGGTTCTCTAGCTGTACTAGGGAAGAAACTGGGGATATATCATGGCCTCCATGTCCTCCTTTCTGCAGGAAGAGTGTGTAAGACCTGATGTACCTAATAGCTGGGAGAGTTGGTGATAGTATGCACTGTAGATATATGCCTGTGCACAGAAATTGCAGTGGCTAGGCTGACACTAAAGTTTTTGCAGATGATGAACAGATCAAAGCTGAAATAAAAAAGAGAGCCCAAAAAAAACCCATAAAATTACAGAATTATAAGGATATAAGAGAGAAAGTTTCCCACTTCAGGATGGAGAAGAGACTGAATACATTGAAGGTCTAAGAGACACAGCAGATGCTGCCAGAAGGAAACCAGGGCAGGTTTATGAAGTTCCTGTTCCTCTTCCAATAGATCAGTCCTTCACATCTAACAGATGAAATAACTCCCTACGTTCTGCACAGAACAAAGAAACAGAAAACTTCTCAGAAAAATATCACCTGTAAACAATTTTATCCTTTTCCATTGAGGGTTTATGATGACAGGTAAGTCCACCTCTTTTCTAGTAAATTCCAGTTTTAGAGTCAATCAGTTACAGCTGTGCTAATCCACAATTACTAAATTCTTTACCTGCTGATTTCTCCATGGTGAAACCTGCAGATGAAACCAGGGTGGCCTACATCCGCCTTTCCCTCCTGTATTTAGAAAGTAGCAGGTAAGGTAAGGCTTTAGAACAACTATGCATGTACTGTGGATGTGACAGCAGAGCAGGGATTTTCCGTTGTGAGGGCAGGTCTGAATAGGTTATATCCCAAACTTTTGACTTGTAAAGGCAAAGAAATCTGTGATTTTGTTTACCATGGCTGACTGCAGCAATGCTGTTTTTTATGTCAACACACAATGTTAGCTTGTACCCCGTAGTGATAGACTGTGGTAACCTTGGGAATACTGCTCTTATCTTATATTTACACAAGTGCAAAGAAACGAGATTAGGTATTTTGTCACAATGTTTAAAATGCCTTTTTTGATCCTGTCTTGAACAAGGGATTAACTTTAAACATTTAAACCATGTGGTCTCACTTGGAAAGCATACAATTAACACAGTACTCGTCATTTGCTGTTAAGTCTGTCCTGATCAGAGTACACTTATTACCGTGACCATCTATTTCAGGTCAAGTGCAACAGTTGTCTGGGAGTGCAGCAAGGGAAATGAACAGTAGTAACCAAACCAAGCTGGGCTAGGACTACAGACAGGATGGACACACATTCTGTGGCATCCCTCTGGAGACACACTCTGGTAAGGAACCAGGCCTACCACAAGCATTTAGATGGATGGGATTGATAGAAAACTAATTGAGCATGATTTACTGTCTCTAAAGGGAGTTTTGTTTCTACAGCCCCTGTATTCAAATTTTATTTCAGCCACATGATTCTGAGGCTTGTTCTTTACAAAACTTCTGCTGTTCCCTTGCACCAGTGGTACCACTAACCAGGAATTATTTTAAAACCTCACATATTAAACCCGACACAGGAATGCTGTGACCAGCTTTACTGGGCTTACTGTATGCATGCCCTTAAGCATATCATTTAATCTCTCCATGCCCCAGTTTTGTCCATGCCTGCAACAGAAACCACCTCCAAGGAATGCTGTGAAGTATCATTTGTCTCCCTGTGCCAAAACAGCAGCGTAAACTACACTGCCATAAGTGCAAAACTAGTTTGAAGAGTGCTGTACTGCACCAGAGGGGAGGTGGCAGCCCTATAGCACCCACACATTGCCTTGCTCATGGGAAGCAAAAAAGAAAAGGGGTATTTTCTCCATTGCACCACAAGTACTATCCCCTCTGTGTCCTGCAGAGAGCTCTGAGGTAAACTGCACAGAATGTGAACTTAAAGATATTTGGGTTGCACACAAGTCTGAAGGGAAGAATGGATGGAATGTCAGCTCCAGCTGACACAAATTTGTTTCCTTCAGGTCAGATCCTGCACTCTCCCCACACTGTAGAGGACCCCATCCTTCCAGAGCTCATGTTCTGCTCCTGCAACAAGCAACACCTTCAGAGGGGAACTCCTTCAACTTTGCTGAGAAATCTTTTGTTTCCCGGCTATGTGCAGAAAGTATGGAGTTATTTCATCTGTTGGATATAAAGGGCTGATCTATCCAAAGAGGCTGGATGCAGGGGGAACAGGGACTTTGTAAACCTGCCAAATAAATCTTCTCTGAACCTTGTTCCCTTCTAGCAGTATCTCCTGGACCTTCAACCTGTTCGGTCTCTTCTGTCTCTTGAAGCAGGGAACTTCCTCTCTTATCTCCTTGTGACAGCTGTTGCTTTCTGGCCTCTCCTACAAGAACTGTGTATTTTCATTTGTTAAAATATCTTCCCACCATCAGCTGGCCGACCATTACATATACAGCACTGAGAAGCTGGGAACTATGGCAGGATTGTTTTGGAGCAGTATCCAGGGACACAGCAAGATTGGTCTACTTAAAGATGAGTATGTAAATTTACTCCCTGTGAATACTGGAAAACCTTCACAAGATGGCACAGACCTGACAATTACATTTTTTAATTCTCTTGTTCATCTTGTTCATCTGTATTGTGCTGTAAAACACTTTAAATGCAAACTCTGTTGACAAAACAGTGCCAGTGTCCAAGTGAGTGCAGAAACTGTTGAACCTTGCACCTAACACCATGAAGGGAATAAAGGCTGGAAATCAAAACCAGTGAAGTAGCAGCAAGCAGAAAGCATCAATCTATCCAAGCTGTTAGCTGACCAGGACAGAACATAACCAGTAGTAATTAAGTATGCCAGTACTGCCAATATAGGATGGTGACTTTCACTATGATTTGTCATCATGGTAATGCTGTTGGTCAGGTTACTTGACCTGCTTTCAGTGCTTATCTGTTAAAGACATGTGACTATGAAAAAGGGGTTAAAAAAGGTAACAGTTTCCTGTTGCAGGGATATTCCAGTTGTGTAACTGCCTCTGGAGGGTTTCCCCAGAGGAAAAGGACTTTGTTAGGTGTGCAGGACACCTACGGCTTTTGTTGCCTTGACAATTGGTCAACTGAACAGCCTCCAGCCCATTAAACATGCCTCAAACTTACATCACCCATTGCAAACAGTAATTACCCAAACCCTCAAAACTAGTGTTTGCTTGACAGAAAAATTCAGAGCTTGTTCTCCTCAACAGACCTCTTGCAGAAGCCAGAGTAATATCAAGGAAAGGAAACACGTAACAGAAGCAAGTGGTATTTCATATTTTCAAAATGGTTTAACAAGAATAGAAAGCAGAGGGGTTCAATCCTACATATTGCCCTAAGCTAACATTCACTCTGATGAATACCAAAGGGAAATTACAAGTTTCCTTAAAAATGTCTGTTGTTCCTGCAGAGCCCATGCTGTTTAGAGGGATTTACAAGGCTTTAGCTTTGCACTGGAACTTTTGTGTTGATAAGGTATCTTTCAACAAAACCCATGCAATTCACAGAAG